>JAQFXP010000338.1:0-33194 GCA_034693685.1 Belba bartosi | reverse complement strand
TTAAAAATAAAATGTACAAGCTGAACAATTTATAAGTTTGCTTTAAATAGCAAAATTCAACATTACTTTCGAATTTCGGGAACTGAACTCTTAAATATATATTTAATATATATAGTATATTAGTTTTCTATGAACGCACAAAACTTAAGGTGTACTTGTTTAGTTTGAGTATTTAATATTGTATTTTCATATAATTCAAACGTGTTTCTAATTGCATAGACAACTCAATGTTAATTTAGAGCATTAGTTTTAATTTTCGGTCCAAAATAGCATTTTCTTCCCAATTAAATTTTAATTTGATATATACATATATAATCTTTAAAATTTTTAACTAAAAACAAGTAAAAGTTTTATCAAGTTTAGTTTTGCTTTGTGTTAAAAAATTAAATACGATATAAATTGAGTTTATATATTAAAATATAGTAATTTTTTGTTTTTAACCAAAAACCAAAATTAGCGATTATGAGATAGCAGATATAAGTAAATATTACAATAAAAATTGATTTTATTGCTATATCACTGATAATATAAAAAATATTGAGGCGAAGCTGAATTTGCTTAATTTTAAATTTAAACTTTATTTATAATTATCTATATTTTACAGTCAGTGCTCGCTTATTATAAAATGTACTTGTTATTTTGCAGATATACTGTTTTTATATGCTTAGCAAATGATATAAAGTTTTAATTAACTTTTTTAAGCTATGAGATGCATACAACTCTGGTCATAACATATCATTTGTAATCATGTCTTAGCCAAGCCAATATAAACTAATGCTATGTCGATTATATTGCTTTTGGGTACATACATATGAAATTTATGTATACATTTTTTTAAATTTGCTTAAAATGTATAAAATTAAATAAATATAATTTTTATCTTAATAACAAATTGAATAATTTTAAAAAATTTAAATTGACATTTGACTTAAAACAATTTATCGGCAATTAGTAGTCGGCAATTATTTAGAAATAAAATAGATAAAATTTATTTAATTAGCAATAAAAAAAATTTCAAATAAACAGTTTTGAACTTTACTTCATATATAATTATTTAATTATAAATTATTTTATTTAATCAAACAAAGCTAAAATATAAGATTAAATTTGCTATTATTAAAGCTAATTAACTGATAATAAATGTTATGTATTTAATAAAAATAATAAAATTTTTAAAATTTAATATTTTAGATTTATTTTTAATATTTTTCAAAATTATCAACTTAATTGTTATTTATTAAATAACAAATTAATTTTCTAAAATATTTATAAATATTTAAATAGTAATATAATTTTGCAAACAAAAAAATTTAGAATTTTTTTATATATCTAATCAGTTAATTATCAATTTTAATATTAATTGTTTTTAATAAATTACTTTATTTTATTAATTAAAAGCTGAAATATAGAATTAATATTTAAGCAAAATCACGTCTTTGGTTAGGCTTTAGCGGCGGCAATAACTTAGACACAAATTTAATTTTAAAAACTTTTATTTAATTTTAGATTTAAACAAACGTATAGTAAGAGGTTTGAACAAATACTGACCAAGTAGGTCAGAAAAATTTAGATTTTATGGATGAAGTGTAGGCATAGAATTTAGCGATTAATTAATAAATTGATATCAAATAATAAAAAGAATGTTTTTTGAAATAAAAATAGATTTTAGTCGCTTTTAGTCAGACCAAGTGGCATCAACAAGCAAATTAGCATGCTCATTTTGAACCTCAATATTACTTAAATTATTGTTAAATCAATTAATGAATAAGAAATTAATTCAAAATAAACAAGATAATCTAAATAATTTTGTATATCAGTTTTATTAATAATATATTTTATTAATATAAACTTAGCAAACATTTTAGATAGCACAAATGTATAAATATAAAAAATTAATTAACTTTTTTATTATGAAAAAAATTATATAAATAAAAATTTATTAAAATACCGTCAAATATAAATTTTATTACAAATTTTATGTTATTATTTAAAATTGAATTAAAATACAAAATATTTTTAAAACAATGCCAATTAAGTTTATATTAATTTATTATAAAATAATATTTAAATATTTAAAAATTTCAAATATATTTTAATATTAATGTAGTTCTAAATGTTTAAAATTTATTAATATTTTAAATTTATTTTATAAGTAAATAAATTTCCTAATACTGTTTTATAATCTTTTTTATTTAAAACGGGCACATGATAAAAAGTCAAAATGTTTGTTAACATTAATATTATTTATTTAACATACAAAAGCCATATATTTGCAATTTTTGCCGGAGAACACCAGTGGTCATTTCAGATATATGATATTTTTATACTTAGTAAACAGATAAAATGTTAACTCTTTTGAAATATGCAATACAATGTTTATTATTTATGAATTTATTTCAGTAAATTATAAAAAAATATTTAAATAAAGTAAATAAAAAATTAAAGTAAATAATAATTAATAAAATAATGGGAAAAGATTATTTATTTATTAAAAAAATTAATATAATAATTTTTATTACATTAAAACTAAATGCTAATCTATTGTTAATATGTGTCATTAATTATTTTATAATCAATTTTAAAATTAATATTTATTTCAATACTATTGACTAGATTAAATCGACCAACTAATTTATATATTTATTATCTGGATAATGATCAATGTAAATATATCGATGAAAATATATTTGTACGTTTTTTAAAAGCTAATCCAAAAAATTTTCTTGGAATTGGTTATAATTTGGATTGTGAAGATTGTCGATCATATTGGGCTTATAATCAATCTAATTTGGATATATTTGTTTGGAAACGATGCACTAATGGATTTACATTTAATGATAAAAATAATTTCAAAGATTGTTCTGTTAATTTTAAATAATTTTTAAAATTATAATTTTGAAAACAATTTAAATAATATGAATTTTATAATAAAATTGAAAAATTAATTTTTGTTATTTTTATTTATTTTAACTAATTTTATTTTATTTATAAATATTACTTTAACACAATTGATGTTTTGTTAGCTATAATTTGCAAATATTCTATTTAAAATACATTGTAAATTACTAATTAAATTTTGTTTTAATTTTATACCATTTAATTAAATCTATTAAATTATTTTATATAAATTATTTTTATATTAAATAAAATTATATTTTAATTAAAAATCTTGCTATTGGAGGGAAATCGAGAATTTAATTTTAAACAATATATTTTAATTTTAAAATATTAATGTTAAATATAATGTAATTGATAGTCCAAATACAAATAAATAGTTGTGACAAACAATAAGCGATGCTGTGCTGGCCGGGATTATCGATAAAAATTTATGTCATAAAGACAATAATTCGCACATAATTAACAAATAATATAACTTTAACTTTATTAACAACTTATAACAAACAAATATAACAATAAATTAAATATAATTGAATGAATGCATTGTAGGCTACCAAACACAAAAATGAATATAAAGTGTTGTTAACTGAACAGTAATTGGAATTAAACTGAATAATAAATTAAGTTAAACTGAAGTAGATCATAGACTGTTAGATAACACAGACTGTTTTATAAGTGAGAATGTCTTGTCTTATATACTCGTGTTATGCCTTGACTTAAGTTTCTGATGTCAGAAACTTAAATTTAACAGTTACACTTTTTAGATATGAGACAAAATTAAATTTTAAATTACAAAAATTTCTAATTAAAGATGAGTAACTTTTAGACTAAATATATTAATTTTAAATTTTATCTTATAAATAGTTAGTTAATTAAACAAAATGATATTATTATATAAATTTATATAATTCTATATCATTTATATGATAGTGATAATCCACAAAAACAATCGTAAAACAAAAAATTTATAATAATGTAACAAGATTACTTTAAACATATTGTTATAGATATTTATATTATAAATAAAGTATTCTTTTTGTTTAAAATTAAAAAAAATAAAAATAAAATTATTTTATATTAAATAATAAATTTCTTTTCAAATTTAATATTTAATCCAATATTTAATATTTTATTTAAAAATTTTATTTTAAAATTATTGAAAATTAAATTGTAATTTAAACTAAAAATAGTTTATATATTATATTTTATAATATTTAATATAAATATATTTATTAATAAACTGTAATTTTATATGTTTTGATATACTTTATATATTCAAATAATTACAGAAACTAATCTGTAGATTAAAATAATAAAAAATAAAATTTATAATAAAATTTAAAAAATAATAATTAATATTTTAGTGGAATTAAACCTCTGATCTAAAGAATCAAAGTCGAGCGCCTTACCGCTAAACCACACAATCTTCTAATTATTTTTAAATTAATTATCCTAGTAATATGTAAAATAATAAAAATTTCCTTAAACGCCCCCAGTTGCGGCTAAAACATAATTCATCAATTAATAATTGTTTAAAACAATACAAAAAATATTGTTTTAAATCGTAACTTCGTAAACAGTAAATAATCACTCATGGTTAGTAATTATATATAATTGTCATTTTATGATTAAGCTGTAATATAAATTAAAATTATGTCTAGTTTTTAAATGTTTTAAATAAATTATCTAATTTTTCTAAAATTAAACTTATTAAAACTATTTAAATAAAAATCACACTAAACGCCCTCAGTTGCGGCTATAATACAAAAAATTAATTTGTTTGTTAAAAAATGTAATTTAAATTAATAATTGATAATTAAATTGACGTCGCCACATTAAATTATTTCATTGTTAAAGCAATCTATCTAATTAGTAGTCGGCAATTATTTAGCAATAAAATAGACAAAATTTATTTAATTAGCAATCAAAAAAACTTCAAATAAACAGTTTTGAACTTTACTTCATATATAATTATCTAATTATAAATTATTTTATTTAATCAAAAAAAACTAAATAACAAGCTAATCTTCTACTATATTTATAAGAATTTAAATAGCAATATAATTTTGCAAACATAATAATTTAGAATTTTTTAATATATTTTTAATCATCTAAATTATCAATTTTTATATTAATTGATTTAAATTAATTACTTATATTTATCATATAAAAGCTAAAATACAAGATTAATATTACTTAAATTATTGTTAAATTACTGATTAATTAGAAATTAATTTTAAATAAACAAGATAATCTAAATAATTTTGGATTTCAGTTTTATTACTAATATATTTTATTAATATAAACTTAGCAAAGATTTCAGATAACAAAAATCTATAAATAATAAAAATTTAGTTAACATTTCTATAAAAAAAAGTATATAAATAAATATAAAAATTTATTAAAATACTGTCAAATATAAATTTTATTACAAATTTTATATTTAAAGTTTAATTAAAATACAAAATAATTTTAAAACAATGCCAAGTAAGTTTATACAGTATTAATTTATTATAAAATAATTTTTTATAAAATAATTTTTAAAAAAATAATATTTAAATAATCTAAAATTTCAACTATATTCTTAATATTAATGTGATTTTAAATTTATAATATATATTAATATATAATATTTATCAAAATAATTAATTAAGGTTTTATTTAATAAATATAGATTTAATCTTTTAAAATATTTACAAATATTTAAATAGCAATATGATTTTGCAAATAAAATAATTTTGAGTTTTCTTTAATATATCTAATCATCTAAAGCAGTGAGGTGCAATTATTAATAGTTCAAAAGTGTTAGTTAGCTTTTTTACGGATTATTAAACATTAAAAAGTAATATATCTGCAGTGGCTCCCGCGAGCCAATGCAGATAACTTGTTTTGTATTTCTTAATAAACAGTAAAAAAAATAACTAACACTTTTGAACTCTTAATAATTGCACTACACTGATCTAAAGTATCAATTTTAATATTAATTTTTTCAATTAATTACTTTTATTTTATCAATTACAAGCTGAAATACAAGATTAATATTAATAAAATTATTGTTAAATTACTGAATAAATAAAAATTAATTTAATCTTAATAATATAATCTAAATAATTTTGTATTTCAGTTTTATCACTAATATATTTTATTAATATAAACTTAGCAGACATTTCAGATAACAAAAATATATAAATAATAAAAACTTAGTTAATATTTTCAATAAGAAAAAAAGTATATAAATATAAATTTTATATTTAAAATTTAATTAAAATACATAATATTTTTAAAACATGCCAAGTAAGTTTATATTTTATTTTATTATAAAATAATATTTAAATTATTAAAAATTTTAACTATATTCTTAATATTAATGTGATTTTAAATACTGTATATAAAATTTATATATATTTTAAAAACAAATAAATTTCATAACAATGTTTTATAACATTTATTATTTAAAACGGGCACATGATAAAAAGTCAAAATGTTTTTTTAATTTTAATATAATTTATTTAAAATACAAAAGCCATATATTTGCATTGTTTGCCTTAGAACACCAATGGCAATTGCAGATATATGATTGTTGTATGTTTAGTAAACAGATAAAATTTTAATTATTAATAACTATTTTAAATTATGCAATACAATGTTTATTATTTATTACTTTTATCAAATATTTTAAAAGCAATATAGTTTTTTAGAACAGGTTTATAGCAAATATAATTATTTTAAAAATAATATTCTACGCAGAGTAGATGTATATTAATTATTTATGTTATTATAAATAATTCGAAAATTATTTTAATAATATTTAAATAATAATTAATAAAATTGTAAATAAGAATTATTTATTTATTAAAGAAATTAATATAATAATTTTTATTTTATTAAAACTATATATTAAACTATTGTTAATATATGTCATATTTATTATTTGATATTCAATTTTAGAATTACTATTGAATGCAATACTTGTGGTTGTATTGCAAACATCGCTCATAAGCTGTGTCTGTCCTAATCCACGTTTATTCGATCCGTGCGTTTGTACTAATTATGAAACTATTCCAAGAATTGATTGCAATTTACAGGATAGCCAAACAAAATCTGTTGATTTATATACATTATTCCATAATCTTAGCAATAATCTAACCAAAACACAAAAACATTTTAATACTTTTGAGTTGGGTTATACCGAAAATACCGAAATTATTGCAAATACTTTTGCTGACATTACGTTTGATAATATTAACATTTATGCTAATAATAAATTGAAATCAATTGACATAAATGCGTTCAACGGTACGGATCAAATAACTAATCAATTTGGAATGTCTGGTAATATAGAAATTAACAATGCCACAGTTATATTTGATATTGTAAACAAGTTTGTTCAAATAAGAAGAATTATTTTATATAACAATAATATGTATGAAATTCCATCAAATGCTTTTAAACCTATTAATGGTTATGACAATCAACTTTATTATATTGAACTTGCGGATAATATTGTCAAAATTGATAAAAACGTATTTTCATATTTGAGTCAATTAAAATATTTAGATTTAAAGTTAAACAAACAAGTTTATGTATCAGAAGATGCATTTGTTATTAATCAAAAATCAAACTATAATTTAGATTTTATTATTTATGCAAACGAATGTATTAACACATCAAATTACGATCGATTTAGTTTTACAAGATTAAATCGACCAGTTAGTTTAGATATTGAATATCCGAATAATAATCAGTGTAAATATATCGATGAAAATGTATTTGTTCGTTTTTTAAAAGTTAATCCAGAAAATCATGTTAGAATTTATTATCATTTGGATTGTGAAGATTGTCGATCATATTGGGCTTATAATCAATCGAATTGGAAAATATCATTTGAACAAACATGTACTAATGGATTGACTTTTAATGATAAAAATAATTTTAAAGATTGTCGCGTTAATTTTAAATAAATTTAAAATTATAATTGTGTAAACAATTTAAATAACACAAATTTTAAAATAAAATTAAAAAATATATTTTTCGTTATTTTTATATATTTTATTTTATTCTAATTTCATATTATTTATGATCATTTTTTAACACAATATCTGTTTTATTAGCTATAATTTGCCAATATTCTTCTTTATAAAACATTAAATATTGTTAATTTATAAAGTTTCAAACTTTTATACCATTTAATTTAAATATAATATTTTATTTTACATAAATTAATCTTGTATTAAATAAAATATTATTTTAATTAAAAAATGTGCTATTAAAGAAAAATTGAGCAATTGATTTTAAACAATATATTTTAATTTGAAAATAAGGATTGCAAATATATTTATCAGGATATATTTGTTACTTTTTTAACAGCTAGCCAGTATAATGTAATTGATATTTCAAATACAAATATAAATTGTAATAATTTTAAATTATATTTGTTTTACAAAAAACCAAGTGAACAAAAGAAATAAAACAACATTTATTAAATGGTTTCTATTTTCTTTTAAAAAATAATTTTAAAAATTGTAGCCTATATTCTAAATGATATTTTAGAATTATATTTTTGTAAACAATTTTAACAAACATTTATTTTAAAATAAATTTAAATAATATATTTCATTTTGTTTGTTTTTTTTAAAGTTTATTTCATATAAATTTCATAATTTTAAAATTTTGTTTTTTAACATTACGCCAATGTTTTACGAATTAACTAGCAAACATACTTTTTTCAATAATTATTTTAAATTAATTGTCAAATCAATATTTTAAAAATTTTATTACATTATTAGAAATATGTTATAATTTTATATAAAATAGATTTTATTTAATTATATTAATTTATTTAATTTTATATTAACTAATATATCATTTTATGTTCAAAAACCATTAATAAGTGAAGTACTTAGATGGTAATATAAAAATGTTTATAATGTCTTAGATGATTTGATTAAAAAGATAGCTTTCTGTCACACGTGTTTTGTAAAATTTACCAGCTAGAATTTTATTTATTTATACAGTATTTCAAATAAAAAAATAAATTACTGTTTGTTTTGAAAATAACCTAACAAAAATATTTTAAAATTAAAACATTACATTTTAATGATAAACTTCAAACTCTTAATAATATCAAATATAAATACAAATATAAATTTGCAAATTTTAGCCTTTCAGGTTAATTATGCATAAATTTCTGTCTCTTAATCCTACAAAAAATATAAAAAATTAAAATTATATATAAAGGAATGTCATAAAAATATACTAAAATTATGTGTTCCAACAATTAAACAAATAATGAAATTTTATATTGAACAGATTTAGAAATTTTAAATAATAACACACTTGCAAAAATGATTTAAACCCAATAGAGTTGTACTTAAAAATCAAAACCTGTCGGCTAATTTTTTGAACAGATCAATTGTGTGATTTTAGTCTTTTATACAAATTGCCATTATTACTGCTAATTTACTGATTAAAAATGTTAAGTATTTAATATAAATAATAAAACTTTAAAATTTTTATATTTTAAATTAATTTCTAAATATTTATAATAATATTTATTTTTACCTAAAATTATGACGTATAATAGCAAGTTGACGTTTTTAAATATTTATAAATGTTTGAATGATAACAATATTTTGCAAAACAAAATAAATTAAAATTTTTTTTAATTTTTTAAATTATAAATTTTATTAATAATTGTTATCAATTACTTATTTTATTATATCAAATATAGTCTGAAATACAGAATTAAAATTACTTAAATTATTGCTAAAATGCTGATTATATAGAAATATATTTAATATAAACAAGATAATCAAAATTATTTTGTATTTCTGTTTTATCATTAATATAATTTAATTATATAAACTTAGCAAAAATAAACTTTAAAGTAATAAAAATATATAAATAATAAAAACTTAATTAACATTTACATTATAATTTACTAACAATGAAATAATTTATTGTGTCTATGGCAATTTAATTATTAATTATTTTTTTAATACTTTTATTAACAAACAAATTAATTTTTTGTATTATAGCCGAAACTGGGAGCGTTTTGGGGGGGGGGGGGGGTTTTATTTAAATATTTTTAATACGTTTGAAATTAGAAAAATTAGCTACTTTATTTTAAACATTCAAAATCTATAAATACTTTTTATTTATTTTAAAATTACAGTTTAATCATGAAATGACAATTATATATAATTACTAAATTTTTTCTAAAAAATTACAAATTATAACTCATTAATAAAAACTGTAATTTTTTATAAATAATTTATTAATTATGTATATTTAATTTTTTTAATAGTATACTGTAGCTTAAAATTAAATAAAAATTGTTTATAAAAGTTAAATCATTTGATTAAATCAGCTAATTTTTTAAGTATTATAAGTTATGCAATAATTTAACCAAAAACCCCCCAAACACCCCCAGTTGCGGCAATAATTTAAAATTATTTTGTTAAAAAATATAAATAAAAATAATAACATTTATGTAAACTTCCATTTACACAATAAATTTACTGATAGTAAATGTAATAGGAATACCTCATATCAGTGTTTCTATAATTTTATTTTATAAATACAATTTAACTAATTATATAAATACATTTTTAAAAATATTTATTTTGTTCACTATAAATTTGTAATCAAATACTTTTTAAAGTTTTAAACGTTAATATCATTTTTTCCAAATACTTATTCAATACTAAATAAATAAATAATAACTATAATTGAAAATACTTGTAATAGAAGCTTGGTGAGATAGGAATGTGGAATGGAATGAGAGAAAAGGGATAAAAATGGTAATTCAGAGTTGATTAGGATTACAGTCAACTCTCTCAATAGTGTACGGGCAGGTGCAAGGTAAAACCGTACACTATAAAGAGCGTACACCCAGAGGAAAGTAATGAAAAATTTAACATTGTCTTCTATTGAGCTTTAATTCTCAAAATTTTTGTTTTGCCTTTTAATCCATACTATTCGACAATAATTTGATAATCAATATGTCATTCGATGTCTTTAATATTTCATATTTTGTTTTTAAACTAATTGATTCTTTCTTTTGAGACATTTTAATAATTAATTAAATACTTATTTAAATGATTATTAATTTTATAAAGTACTAGTTCGTTGGCGTATTACAAAAAAATTTCAACTTTAACTCCAATTTTTTTATATCACCTATTCTACCCATATATCAAACCCGTAGCCTCACTTTTATCAATACAATTACTTTAAAATCTATAACAATAGTTATTAATAAACAAATTCTAAAATTTTTAATTTTTAAATTTGCAAAAATTTTCGCAAATTTGAAAATATATTTACATTTTTTAGCCCGACAGAGAAATAACAAAAATTTCTTTAATATATAGTAATTAGATCAATAGTTACTTAAATGAGTTTAAAATATAAATATGTTTATAGTTTAAACACATTTTTTGAAATCAAATAAAGCCATAAATTATTAATAAATTAAAATATTTGTCGTTTTTGTTTGAATCAATGATATGCGTACACTATAGGAAACTGTTTATATCTATTCATTAAAAAAAGTATACACAATAGGGAGCTGTGCACAATGTGGGAGTTCACTTAAAGGAGAGTTAAATAGCATTATAATTATATGAAAACCGCCAAATCAGTATAATTTGTACACTACAGAGAGCTGTACACTGTCGGGGAGTTCACTACCGAGAGAGTCGACTGTATTATGTTTTCTGACTTTTAAACGAAGCTTTTCATTAAAAGTATAAGAATAATAAGAATAAAATCTTTTTGTAACTAAGAAGTGGTTATTGTATTTATTATTTAAAAATTAATCATTAATATAAAGTGGTATAAGTAAGCCCGGTTTACTCTCGCGTGTAAAGGCGCCAAAATCACCAGCCTATCGGCATCACATTTACATAAAATACTAACAAATATACTTTTAATACCAAATTTTATAATTTATATTTAAATTTTAATTTAATGCTAAATTTTTTTAAAACAATGTCAAGTTAGATGAAATTATTAAAAAAATTTTCTTAATATAAATATTATTAAATTGTATCAAAACTATTCTTCTTAAGCAAAAATTTAAAAAAAATTCGTTAAAAAAATTATTTTTAAGTGGTTAACCTGATACTTATTATGAAATAATTTTAGAATTTTAGATTAATAAAATTTAATTAAATAAATTTGTTTAACCAATTATTTGTAATGTTATTTGTCATGTTTTACTAGGGGAAGAACCTAAATTGCTGATCATTTGCAAAATGTTATTCTTTAAAATTAAAGCTATTTTTTAGTTTGTTACAAAATTAATTTTTATATCTGCAAATGCGTCCAGTAAAATAAAAATATAATTGAACAAACTTTTAGTCTTAAATAGATATTCCTGTACCTAAGGTTAATTAGAACTAACTAGAATTACAAATTTTTATATGTTATAACTTATCTTAACAATTTTATTTTACAGTCTGTATTGATTTTAATATTTAACTTTGAATAAATAGTTAATAAAACTTAAAAATTTAATTTACAGTTTATAAACTAATAATTATAAACTGTAAATAATTTTTTAAAGTTTCAATGACTGTGTATTCTGTATTAATTATAAACGGCGAAACAGACTGTAAATTAAAATTATTAAAATAATGTATTATATACATAAATTTGAAATACTTGGCAGAGCTAATAGGCTTTAAGTACAGGTAAATGTATTTAAGAGTAAAAGTTTGTGTAATTATATTTTTATTTTGCTAGTCGCATTTGCAGATATAAATGATAATTATGTAATAAACAAAAAATTAGCTTTAATTTTAAATAATAAAATTTTGCAAATGGTAAGCGATTTAGGTTCCTCCCTTAGTTAAATAAACTTGGAAAATTAATAAGTTTTAATTTTCCTTTGTTTGATAGTTACAAACTAGAAAATTAAAGTTGTGTATGCATAAAATTAATGCTATTTTCTGAATGGTTGTAAGTAGAATGCCTCACGTTTGTCTATATTTTATGCTTTGCTTCCATTACCATAAATATTGCAAATTATTAGTTTATTTTATTTTAAAATATATTGATTTTTTATAAGCAAATATTTCAAAAGTTGACAAAACTTTTTATCTTTATTTTTGCTGCCTACTTTGAGTTATAAATAATAATTGTAATAAAATATTATTAACAAAAATAAAATGTTTAAAATATTTAAAATCATATCAAACTCTTCTTATTAGTCCTTTTAATAAATAAATTTAAAATAACATTATTAACGCAATTAAAATTTAATATTATTTTTATTAATTTTTAAATAATAAATATAATTTTCATTAATATTTTAAATAATTAAAAAAACTAAATCATCTATTTAGAAATATTGCAATTATTTAAATATATTTATCTCAAATTTAAAATAAGCGAGCATAATACCAAAAATTAACTTGTTTGTATGCACAAATAACTGTGAAAATGCAATTTATTTTTTAATATTATATTTTAATTTTTTAGTTTGATTATTTTACCAATTATTTTATATGACTAAAATGTGTTTCTAATAACAAATCAGTTTTTTATAAGTTATTTATATTGCAGATGTGAAAATGATTAATGGCATCAAATAATATGTTAGTGAGCAAGCGCATCTGGTCGTTTAATGTATCAACACAAATGATATCAAAATAAATATCTTAAAAATATTAGAATTATATTTAGAAACTGTTAGTCAGTTGCTTATAAGCAGGAAGTTTTTAAATCGAGCAAAAATCGAGCAAAGTAGCATTAAACGTACAAGAGTATATCTTAACTTAAAATTAATTCATAGGTCAGTTTACTCAAAACTTTATCAGTTTAGTTTTTAAAAAATTATTTGTAACAAATTAAATATTTTTGTCATTAATATTAGTTTTACTGGTATGATTATTTGTTTGGCAATGTTTTAATATTTATTTCATTAACATTTACTAATTAGTATTAGAGATTAATATAAACTATTTTCTTAAAATTCATCTATGAATTGTTTTGATAAAATCAAGTTATTTTTATTTATTATTAGAAATTAATCCATGAGTTGATTTAAGTTAAGATATTTTCAAGGGGTTGTTTCTTAGTTTTGCTCGATTTAAAAACTTCCTGCTTATAAGACACTAATCATTGCAAGACTTTATCGCATTTTAAATATTGTGAGCGAAATAGTCAGAAACGTAAATTTAAAATGTACAGTTTTTAGATATGAGAAAATTTTAATTTTAAATTACAAAATATTTTAATTAAAATTTATGTTAAAATTTAAAATGATTAATGGTTAGACTAAAATATTTTAATTATTTTTGAACATTTAAAAGCTTATAATTATAATAAACAATAATTGGCAAATAAACAGTTTTGACCTTTGTTATATATAATCGTTTAGTTTATCAATTCTATTAATTTTTATCAAGGTCAATTTTATTATTAAACTTCTTATTAAATTTTATTAGATAAAAACTAAATTATAAGATTAATTTTTTATTATTGCTAATTTACTGATTAATTAAGAAATATATTTAATACAAATAATATTTATTTTCAATTATATAGGGCATTTACTTCAATATGGAACCAGTCTGTTATCAGTTGTATTTGCATTAAAGATTATTTCAAGTATTTCATTGCTGATGCATATCAGCATATGACTCGAAAATATTTTTCTGGTATTTATTTTCCACAACACAATTGAATTTTGAGTATAAATTAAATTTTACTTTTAATGGTGAACAGATTATTTAATAAATTTTAAATATTTAGTAACATTTTTTGCTATATTTTATTTTTTAATAAATTAGAGTTTTAAAAATAAAAATATTTTCCCGGAAAATTATTTTGGTGCTAATGTATATATTACTCAACCGAAAACTGTTTGAAATAATCTTTAATGCAAATACATATGCAAACACACTGGTTCCAGATTTAAGTAAATACCTTATATTTATTTTATTTTTTAAATTTATTATAAAAATCATATTAGATGAACTCAGCATTGGTAATCTTTTAGATAATAAACATAATTACATATTTTGGATTATGACAAAAATTAAAGAAATTAGTTCAAAATTATGAGTATTTTAATTTATCTCCTGTTTTAATTACTGGTATTTATTAATTGCTGTTTAATTTTAAACCAAATTTATTTTTAAAAAGTATATATTAAATCATTTGATTAATAATACACACTGTAAAAATTTATTTTAAATACTAATAACAACTTTAATTGAAATTATATAAAATATCTTTTATTTTTAAATTAAATAAATAATTTATAACAATGATAAGTAAGACGAAATTAATATTATTAAAAATAATTTATTTTATTATGAAATTTAATTTAGAATATTGTTTTTAAATATTTATAAATATATAATACACAGATTTAATTTCTTTAATAAAATTTTTTATTTATTAGTATTGTTTATTATTGTAATAATAAATTACAAAAGCAACAAATTTTAAAATCTAAACATTTATATATACAATAAAAATATTTAATGTATTTAAAAAAAATAATAATAATTAATTATAATTAACAAAACAGCAATTGTGTTAACAAAATAATTATAAATAAAATAAAATTAGAATAAAAATAAAATAAATGAAAATAACAAAAAAATAATTTTGAAAATTTTATTTTAAAATTTATGTTAATTAAATTGTTTACAAAATTTTAATTTTAAAAATTATTTAAAGTTAACGTGACAATCTTTAAAATTATATTTATCATTAAAAGTATTTCCATTGGTGCATTTAAATGGAAATGATATGTTCCAATTCGATTGATTGTAAGCCCAATATGATCGACAATCATCACAATCCAATTCATAATCAATATCAAGATGATTTTTTGGATTAGTTTTTAAAAAACGAACAAATACATTTTCATCGATATATTTACATTGATTAATAATAAATAAATCAGTTGGTCGATTTAATCTCGTAAAACTAAATCGATCGAAATTTGACGTATTAATACATTCATTTGCATAAATTGTAATAAATAATTTATTGTTTGACATTTGATTAATAACAAATGCATCTTCTGACACATAAACTGGTTTGTTTAAATCAAGAACTAGATATTTTAATTGACTCAAATATGAAAATACGTTTTTACCAATTTTGACAATATTATCCGAAATATAAATCCAATTAATTTGATTGTTGTAACCATTAATAGGTTTGAAAGCATTCAATGGAATTTCAGACATATTGTTGTTATATAGATAGATGGTCATTATTTGAACAAACTTGTTTAAAATATCAAATATAACGGTGGCATTGCTAATTTCCATATTAGAGTACATTCTAAAATTATTGGTTATTTGATCCGTACCAGTGAACGCATTTATGTCAATTGATTTCAATTTATTATTAGCATAAATACTAATATTTTCAAACGTAATGTCAGCAAAAGTATTTTCAGTAATTTCGGTATTTTCGGTATTACCCAAATAAAAAGTATTAAAATGTTTTTGTGTTTCGTTTAGATTATGGCTAAGATTATGGAATAATGTATATAAATCAACAGATTTTGTTTGGCTATCCTTTAAATTGCAATCAACTGTTAGAAAGTTTTCAAAATTAGTACAAACGCATGGATCGAATAAACGTGGATTAGGACAGTCACAGCATATGAGCGATGTTTGCAATACAACCAATAGTATTGAAATCAATATTAATTCTAAAATTAAATTTCAAATAACAATAGTTAGTGACATATATTTAGTTTAAAAAAAATAATAATTATTATATTAATTTCTTTAATAAATAAATAATTCTTATATAAAATTTTATATATTATTATTTACATATTATTAAAATATTTTCCAAAATAATTATATTGTAATAACATAATTCATTAAGTTACACATACTCTGAGTAGAGTATTGTATTTAAAATAAGCATGTTTGAAATAACTATATTGCATTTAAAATATTTTGACATATTTTATTATTTAATTTATAAAATATATTACTAATTTGTTAATTTTTTTTAATTAACTTTATAAAATTCATAAAAAATAAACATTGTATTGCATAGTTTAAAATAGTTAATTAAAATTTTATTTGTTTATTAAACATACAAAAATCTTATATCTGCAATGTCCACTTGTGTTTTCAGGCGAACAATGCAAATATTTGGCATTTGTATGTTAAATAAATGATATTAAAGTTAACAAACATTTTGATCTTTTATCATGTGACCGGTTTATATAATAAATGATAAAAGACAATATTAAAATTTTTTTTTTAATATGTATAAATTTTATACATTTAAAATCACATTAATATTAATAATATAGTTGAAATTTTTGTCTATTTAAATATTGTTTTATATTAAATTAAAATACACTTACTTGTCATTGTTTTAAAAATATTTTGTACAGTATTTTAATGAAATTTTAAATATTAAATATAAAACTTGTAATAAAATTTATATTTGACAGTATTTTAATAAATTTTTATTTATATTTATACAATTTTTTTCTTATTAAAAATGTTAACTAAGTTATTATTATTTATATATTTTTATTATCTGAACTCTTTGCTAAGTTTATATTAATAAAATATATTATTGATAAAAGTAAAATACAAAATTATTTAGAGTATCTTGTTTATACTAAATTAATTTCTATTTAATCAGTAATTTAACACTAATTTAAGCAATATTAATATTGTATTTCAACGTTTATTTGATAAAATAATATAATGAATTAAAAATAAGTAATATAAATTTGATAATTTAGTTGATTAGATATACATATTAAAAATTCGAATTTATTTTTTTTTGCAAAATTATATTTATATTTAAATATTAATAACAAATTTAGAAGATTAAATTGTTATTTATTAAATAACATTTTTAAACTAATTATTTTGTTAAATATTAAAAATAAATTTAAAATATTATATTTTTAAAAATATATTATTTTTATTAAATACATAACCGTTTTTATCAGTTAATTAGCAGTAATAATAACAACATTTAATCTTATATTTAAGCTTTTTTTGATAAAATAAAATAATTTATAATTGGATAGTTAGGTATGAAGAAAAGGTAGTTTAATTTTACCTAAAACGAAAATGAGAGACATAGAAAGTTAAGTCAATAATAAAAATGTCTTGTAAAATTTTTAAAATTCTTGCAAATTTTATTTAAACTTTTAACAATTTACAAAAAAGTTTTGAAAATAATAAATTATTTTTTAATGATAAACTTCAAACTTTTATTAATATCAAATATAAATACAAATATATATTTGCAAAATTTAATCTGGCAGGTTAGGTATTTATAAACTTCTGTTTTTGACCTTGCATAAATTAAAAAAAAATTAAATTATGTCTAAAGAAATGTTTTAAAAATATACTAAAATTATTTATTTCAACATTCTAAACAAACAATTAAATTTTGTATTTACAAGATTTAGAAATTATAAATAATAGCAGACTTGCAAACCTGATTTAAACCTAATTGAGTTAGTTGTAATTACAAAAATTAAAACTTGTCGCTAAGTTTTTAGGACTGACGATTTATGTAATTTTATTTATTTTTAAATATAAATGTTTTTAAATTGGTTTAAAAATTGTAAATTAAATCAATATAATTTTAATTTTAAAAACAGCTTAAATAATTTGAAAAAAATTTAATTGACACTTGAATTAAAGCAATTTATATAATTAGTAGTAGAATATTATTTAGAAATAAAATAGATAAGATTTATTTGATAAGCAATAAAAATAATTCAAATAAATAGTTTTAACCTTACTACATATCTAATTTTTTAATTATACATTGTTTTATTTAATTTAAAAAAAATATAAGATTAAATTTGCTATTATTACTGCTAATTAACTGATAAAAATTGTTATGTATTTAATAAAAATAATAAAATTTTATATTTATAATTTATTTTTAATATTTATTTAAATAATTAATTTATATGTTATTTAATAACCAATAAGTTAACCTTTTAAAATATTTTTAATTATTTAAATGGCATTATAATTTTGCAAACAAAATAATTTAAAATTTTTTTAATATCTAATCATCTAAATTATCAATTTTAATATTTCTTATTAATTAAAAATTAATTAATTTATTTTATCAAATAAAAACTGAAATAGAGGATTAATATTACTTAAATTATAGTTAAATTACTGATTAAATAGAAATTAATTTAATATAAAAAAGATAATGTAAACAATTTTGTATTTAAGTTTTATCACAAATATATTTTATTAATAAAAACTTAGCAGATATTTCAGATAACAAAAATATATAAATAATAAAAATTTAGTAAAAATTTTCATTAAGAAAAAAAGTCTATAAATAAAAATTAATTAAATTACTGTCAAATATAAATTTTATTACAAATTTAATATTTAAAATTTAATTGAAATACAGAATATTTTTAAAACGATGCCAAGTAAGTTTACATTAATTTATTATAAAATATTATTTAAATAATTACAAAATTTCAAATATATTCTTAATATTTAATTAATTATAAACTTATAAATAAAAACTTTATTATTTAAAACGAGCACATGATAAAAAATCAAAATGTTTGTTAATTATAATATCATTTGTTTAAATTACAAAAGCTATATTTTGCATTGTTCGCCTGAGAACACCAGTTGCCAATGCAGATATATAATTATTGTATGTTTAGTAAACAGATAAAATGTTAATTAATTTTTTTAAACTATACAAGATAATGTTTATTATTTATAACTTTTATACAGTTAATTTAAAAAATTTACAAATTTTTAAAATATTTTAAAAATAAAATATTTAAAAATGTTGAAAATGTTTATATCAAATATTTTAAATGCAATTTTGTTACTTTGAGCATGCAATTACCTTAATCAAATATATATTTATTTTGATCATATTACTTTACTTAAAGTATGTGTAAATTAATTCCATATTTTATTTAAATTATTTTTAAAATAATTATAATAATTTATAAAATTGTGCATGAGAATTATTTATTTATTTAAAAAATTATAATAATTATTTTTATTTAATTAAAAATAAATGTTAATATATTGTTAATATGTGTCATTAATTATTTGATATTTAATTTTAGAGTTAATATTGATTTCATTACTTTTGGTTGTAATGCAAACATCGCTCATATGCTGTGACTGTCCTAATCCACGTTTAGTCGATCCATGCGTTTGTACTAATGATAACAACATTACAACAATTGATTGCGATTTATATGATAGCCAAACAAAATTTGTTGACTTATTAACATTATTCCATAATCTTAGCGATAATCTAACCGAAAAACAAAAACATTGTGATACATTTATTTTATCACATACCGAAAACACCGAAATTAATGCAAATACTTTTGTTGACATTATTTTTGATAATATTTACATTGATAATAATCATAAATTGAAATCAATTGACATAAATGCGTTCACTGGTACGGATCAAATAACTAGCAAAATCCATATGTATAATAATATGGAAATTAGCAATGCCTCCGTTATATTTGATATTTTAAACAAGTTTGTTCAATTAAATACTATTGCTTTACAAAATAACAATATGTCCGAAATTCCATCAAATGCTATCAAACCTATTAATGGTTACGACAATCAAATTAATTATATTTATATTTCGGATAATATTGTCAAAATTGGTAAAAACGTATTTTCATATTTGAGTCAATTACAGACTCTAGGTTTAGATTTTAACAAACAAGTTTATTTGTCAGAAAATGCATTTGTTATGAAACAAATTTCAAAAAATTATTTAAGTTTTTATATTAATACATACGATTGTATTAATACACCAAATTTTGATCAATTAATTTTAACAAACTTTTATAGACCAATTAATTTATATATTGGTCATGAGTATTTTAATCATTGTAAATATATCGATGAAAATATATTTGTTCCATTTTTACAAGCTAATCCAGAAAATTTCGTTGAAATTGATTATGAATTGGATTGTGAAGATTGTCGATCATATTGGGCTTATAATCAATCGAATTGGAAAATATTAATTGAAAATGGATGCACTAATGGATTTAGTTTTTATAATAAAAATAATTTCAAAGATTGTCGTGTTAATTTTAAATAATTTTTAAAATTATAATTGTGTAGACAATTTAAATAACACGAATTTTAAAATAAAATTGCAAAATTATTTTTTTTGTCATTTTTATTTTATTTCAATTTTATTTCTATTTTATTTTATTTTATTTAAAATTAATTCTTTAAAACAATTGCAGTTTTGTTATCTATAATTTGCCAATATTATTTGTTAAAATATATTACAAATTGCTATTTTAAAATGTTTAAAAATTTTATATTATAAAATATAGTCTCAATTGATTTTTATTTGTTTTAATTTAAATATTTTAATTAATTTTATATAAATTAATTTTAAATTAACTAAAATATTATTTTAATTAAAATTATTGTTATTAAAGAAAAATTGAGCAATTTGTTTTAATTCAAAAATAATAATTGCAAATCTATTGTTCAAAATATATTTGTCACTTTTTTTAACAGCTATCCAGAATAATGTAAATTAATCTTTCAAATACAAATATAAATTTTTATAAGTGCATATTTTATTTGGATTACAAACAAACCAAATGTAAACTAATGGTTTATTCTTTTTAGAAAAAAATAATTTTAAGCCTGTCACTTTAATTATAAATGATATTTTGTAAATGTATTTTTCTAAACATTTTAAACAATTCTTTATTATAAAATAAATTTGAAAGCCATATAACTTTTTATTTCTTCTTTTTATTATTTTATGTTAATTACACAATATCTAAAATTATGTTTGTAACATTTAGGTTTTTATTTTACGAATTAATTTAATTTTTAAAAATTTTTTATTTAAAATTGATTATCAATTCAATATTTAAAAAATTTTATTACATTTTTAAAAATATGTTATAATTTTAAATAAAATAGACTTTATTTAATAATATTAATTTATTTAATTTATATTAACTAAAATATCATTTTAAGTACAAAAACCATTTATCGGGAAAGTAATTGAATGGTAAAATAAACAAGTTTATAATGTATTAGTTTATTTGTTTAAAAAACAGCTTTTAAATTTATCAGCTAGCATTTTATTTATTTATACAGTATTTTAAATAATAAATTAATAAATAATTAACTGTCTTTTTTCAACCAACAACCAATTCTCAGTTTTAGATTTTTTTATTAAATTTAAGTTTTGTTGCTTAAATTATAAACATTAACAAAAAACATTAAAATTGTTAATTAATAAAACATATTTATTTATTTTTAAAATATTTCAAACATTATGTTTCTACAATAGTTTTAAAAATATGGACAATTGTTAAAACACTAATAGTTTAATATTAGCTGAATATTACCTAAAACAAAAAGGTGCGACATATAAAACAAGTGATTAATAGAAATATTTTGCAAAAATTTTTAAAATAAAGCAAATTTTAATAAAATATTTAATTTGATAGAAAGAAGGTTTAAAAATAAAACATTAGTTTTAATGATAGACGTCAATCTTTTAATAATATTAGATAAAAATAAAAATATAAATTTGCAAAGGATTTTTATTGGTATTTTTAAATCGGGATTCATTATACTGTACTAGTATTATAGATTTCATCAAAAGACAACTTTTTGCCTTTGAAAATATATTTTAAAAAAAATTTATTTTTTGAGTTATTTAATATCAAAGTTCTGATTTTAATTGAAATTTGGCCATATGTCCAATTTTCAAAAATTAATTTAACCGCCGTCCCTTATTTATTTTCGAATAAAATTTTTTTTAAACAATTTACTAAAAATAAAAATATTTTAAAACTAAGGTTTCAAGTGAATTCAAGAGATTTTTTGTATTTTTTAAATATAATTTTTATATTGCAACGATATGTGGAATAACAGAAACACTTTTTCCATGAGGGAGAGAAACCTCCTTTAACTGAGGGGATTTTTTCACATATACACCATTTACATATTATTTACAGACATTTTCCCTAAATTGGTGCTAAATCCGGTTTAAATCCAGTTAATTTAACTAAATTTAGTTTAAATCCGGTTTAAATCCAGTTAAATTAGGTAAAATTTTATCATAAATATATGGGTTTTTAAGCGTTTTTGGAAAAATCTCCTCCCTGATCTCCCCTAAGTTTTTGGCCAAAATTTTAAGAAAAATCCTTCCCTTGATCCACCTGAATCGGCTGACTTTCTCAATCCCTGATAAAATATATATTTAAAAAATACCAAAAATTTCTTGAATTTAGTTGGCGACCCAGTTTAAAATCTTCTTTATTTTTAGTAACTAGTTTTTAAAAAATTTCATAAAAAAATAAATCAGGAATTGGGATTAAATTAATTTTTAAAAATTGAAATTTTAGCCAAATTCCCATTGAATTCAGAATTTGATATTAAATAACTCAAAAAATAAAAAAAATTTAACAATGGTTCTAACGGTAAAAAGTTGTTATTTGATGAGATCTATAATACTAGTATAATGAAATTTGCTTTAAAAAATAGATAAATACTTTTTTAGTATGTCAGGTTAATTATAAATAATTTTTTTTAACCTTGCATATAGTTAAAAAAATTAAATTTACATTAAAGAAATACAATTATTAAAAGTTAAAAAGTGTTATTTATTTTTTTTAATGATTATTAAGAAATACAAAACAATATATTTGCAGAGACATTTCAGCCCTATCTCAATTCTATTCAGATAACATATTTTTGTATGTTTAATAAACAGTAAAAGAGCTAACTAACACTTTTGAATTATACTAATTGCCTCTCACTAATTTACATTATAACTAAAAGAGTTTCTTAAAAATATACTTAAATTACCAGTGTTGTACACGGATGACTGCTAGATAACTTTCTCACCTGATAGATCCAACATAATATATTGTAGATTATTAATACAAAAAAATTACTCAAATATGTTATGACAATTTATAATGATTGGAGATTAATAAAAACAGTTTCAAGATTGACTCGCATTTCAAAGTTTAAGGATGGCAAGACTAAGTATATAATAATCAAGTTAAAGTTTTTGAACTTTGATTTTATTTAAGTTAAGATAGTGCCGGGGGTTTAACTGAGAAAATAAAACTACAGTAATTTGGATTGAAATCCAAAACTTCTGATTATATTACGAATCGCGTTAATTATTAGGTTATAATATTGTTATTTGGTTTAGATTTTTAGCATGCTATTAAAAATCACAAATGATTTAATTTATTTTGTAAACATGATAGTTTTTCGAACGAATTTTTATTAATTTAGTAATTTCGAGTACAGTGAGAACTTAACCAAAATATGGTACAAAACCAAAATTATGTAAATTATTATACATTCTCGGCAAAGTGAGCGACACTTTTTCTCATTTTTAACTTATGTCACATTCTTCACTTGATTTTTATTTCCAATCAATGATTTAATTACAAAACTTTAAGAATATCAACATTTAAACTTTTAACAAAATATTAAATAATGAACTATATAAAACATACTAATTCTCAAAACAATACAAAAATTAATTTGTAAATAATTATTTAATATCTGAATCTTAAGTAATTCCACAAAATTTAAAAAACTCGCACGTGCTTATATGTTTGGTATGATAATCAAATTTGTGTTTAATTTGTTGACTATTTATTCGGTTTTCATTATCAATTCTTAAAAATAACAATAACACATTGGGTCAGATATGACAGTATCTGATAGACAAGTCACAGCAAAAATTATTTTGCATTTTAATAAAAAAATTTTAAATATTAATAAGGATTTAACAGTTAATGTCTTTGTTTTAAAAGTAAAAACCTATAAACAGTTTATAAATTAATAAAATGATTTGACACAATTTTTTAAAATAGAATTTCTGCTGAAAACTGGTCGGAAGTGCTCTGTAGCCACAAAAATAATAATTGAGAAAATCAAGAAAACTTTAGTCAATACAAACGGTTCTCCACAAGATGCGGCCATAGAAACACCGCAATTATCAGAAAACTGTTAAAATATTAAAAGATGACATCAATTGTGATTCGAAAATGTTTAGTTGTACCGAAAAAACTTTAATAATTATTAAAAAAGAGCTTAAATCAATTGTCGGAATTAATTTTGATTATTAATAACAAAACCACTGTAGAAGCCAAATTTAAAAAGACTATAAGTAGATAGCTAAACTAACATTTTTACCAAATTTTTGGTTTATATGTCAGAAAACTATAATTTGTTTTCAATAACATAAAAATTTTTGATTATTTATTTCAAAAATGGCATAATATAAGCAAATCTCTTGCAAATATCAATGCAAAAAAATTTTTGCTGTGACTTGTCTATCAGATACTGTCATATCCGAACCAATGTGTTATTGTCATTTTTAAGAATTGATAATGAAAACCGAATAAATAGTCAACAAATTAGACACAAATTTGATTATCATACCAAACTTATAAGCGCGTGCGAGTTCTTTGAATTTTGTGGAATTACTTAAAACTCAGACAATAATTGTTTTTATTTTAAATATTAATTAAATTTTGTGTTAATTTAAAAAATGAAACAATGCTCTTATAATAAAAAAGTACAAATCATTGAGTTATTTAAGTTAGAGAATAGTGTCTATTCTATTGCTAAAACTGTGAAACGAAATGAAAATACTGTTAAAAAATGGATAAAACAATGGAAAGACGAAAATTTATTTGCAAAAAAGAACAATAATTCAAATAAATTAAATGCAATTAAATTTAATGTAAATGAAAAAGAATTACTAGTTTCAAAAGCTCGTGAAAATCCGTTTATCACATTTAATGAAATCAGAAATTCAGTTAATTTTAAAATTGGAAAAACTTCTATATCAAGAATATTGCGGAAATACGGTATTAAATCTAGTATTGCGGCGCAAAAATCTTAATTAAAATCAATTCATTGTCAAAAGCGTTTAAATTTTTGTCAATTGCATAAAGACTGGACTATTAATCAATGGAAAAAAGTTGTATTTTCAAGTAGTTGTAAAAAATTAAACTTAATTTTGTTAATTAAAGTAGATTTTAATTTAATTGAGTTTTGTTTTTAAGATGAAAAAACATTTCAAAGCTATGCTAATTGCAAACAGAGGGTTTTGCGTCCAATTAACATTCGATTTGATGCTAAGTATGTTATTTCGGGCGGAAAAAGTGTTCGATTTTCGATTAATTGTTTTGCATTTATAACGGGTTGTGGTTTGGGACAGATATACCGAATTCCCAAAAATTTCAATTCAATTAAATATAATAATTATTAGAAAACAATGTATTTCCAGATATTTTTGCCATTTTTAAAGAGGAAATAACTATTTATATGCAAGACAGGTCACCCGTTCACACATCAGCTATAATTAAATCTTATTTTCAAACAAAAACTGAATTTGAATTTATGGAATGGCGTGCAAAGAGTGCGGATCTAAACCCTATTGAAAACATTTGGGCAGAAATGCAAAAAAGAGTTTTGAAATTAATGCAAAAAATTGGTGAACCAAAAGATTCGGACCAATTATGGGAATATATAAAATTTGTTTGGAATTCAATGAATTTATTTGATTTAATTGAGAATTTGTATGAATCGATGATTAATCGCATTAATATTGTTATTGAAAATCAGGGATTCTGGAGTAAATATTAATATTATAAATATTATTCAATTTTAAAACTTAAAGTAAATTTATAATAAATTTATAAAACTTGACTATTTGTTTTATTTATCAGTTTTCTTATCAGGTTGATTTATATAAAAAGAATATAAACTTAAGAAATAAAAACTAATCTTAAAAAGTGACATCAGTTTAAAATTAGAAAAAGTGTCGATCATTTTGCCCAGCTTATAAATTGCCTAATTTTGGTTTTGTACAATACTTTGGTTAAGTTCTCACTGTATGGTAATATTGAATTTGCTTATTTTAAATTTACTACTTTACGCAGAGTATGTGTAAATTAATTACTTTTTTATAATAATTATTTTATAATTTTATTTTAATAAAAAATAGATAATGTGCATGAGAATTTATTATTTATTAATAAAATTAATATAATAATTTTTATTTTAATAAAATTAAATCTTAATTTATTGTTAATATAAAGAGGATTTTCATTAATCTTGACCGTCATAATTTTTGAATAACTTTTTAATAAATAAAGATAATTTAATTTTGTTAAATGTATAAAGTAATGTTACATTCACAATTTTTTGTACTAGACAAAAAATTTAAAACCGGTCACGTGATTAAAAAATAACATGTATATTCAAAATGCACTAGTTTTTTTGAAAACTAAATAAAATAGAGCAAATATTTTAATTGGTAATTTGTTTAGGGATAAAAAAGAAATAAAATGTTGGAAAAATTTTTAAAATTCGACATCAGGTTCAATTTTTATCACAACTCAAAGTTGCAGATTTCATGAAAGGGCAAAGGGCATTTTTAAAAATTTTATCAAATTAAATTAAATTGTTTATAATTAACATCTATGAGTCATTCTACACAAAGTAATTATTTAAATTTTTTTTATTCAAAATAGTTTTCGAGTTTTCGATTTTTGAAAATTCGACTTTAATAGAAAAACATAAAGTTCAGAAATTAATTTAGACCTCGTTTTTCAAAGATAATGAGTTGAAACTTTTTTTACAGTTAAATAATTAAATAAATTTAATTTTAAAAATAATTTGAAAAAATATTTTGCATTATTTAAAATTTTTTTAATTCGTACACAATATGAACATACCGTCACTGACGGATAATGCACTAGTTTTTTTTAAATAAATAAAATGGAGCAATTATTTTAATTGGTAATTTCTTAAAAATTAATAACAAAATTAAATTTTGAAAAGATTTTTTAAATCCGAAATCAGTTTCAATTTTTATCATAACTCAAATTTTAACAACAAAATCCAATTAAAACTAGTGCATTATCCGTTAGTGACGGTATGTTCATATTGTGTACAATTTAAAAGCTAACCCGGTTAATATATTTAATATCAGATTTATTCATTTGGATTATAATGATTTTCGATCATTTTGGGCTTATGAACATCTAAATTGGAAAATATTTATTGACCAACTGTGCACTAATGGCTTACCATTTGATTATTTAAGTAATTTTAAAGATTGTCGCTTTATCTCGAAATAAATCCTCAAAATTGTCAAAATTATATATTTGTAAAAATTCAATCATAATAAATTTTATATTATATATAAAAAATATTTTTTTAATTACTTTAGTTATTAAAATATTTAATTTTTTATTATATTTACCGATTAACTTATAAACTTTATTTTTTCGTTCTATCATACTAAAAATTAATTATAAATTCAAATTTTTTGGGAATTATTGACATCTTTATAAATATATTTAGGATTGTTTTTCAAAAACGGACAACAATTTAGAGTTTAATTTTGAGTAATAATTATAAATTTTCTATGTCAAATTTTAATAAATTTAATTTGACAAATTTAAATTTACCAATAGTTCACTTATTAAAATTAATAATAATAATTACAAATTTATTGAGCTGAACACTTTCGTATTTATTTTAAAGCATATTTGAATAACACAATTAAAATCCGATTACATATTAGGTCTAAATATTTGAGGTTTAAATTTTGTATATGTTCAGTTTAACAATATAAAAATTTTTAATTATATAAAATGTTATATTTAATTTCAAAGAAAAAATGACTGTTAATTATAACCATAACGAGATTAAAAATTTTAAGTATTTTTTGCTATATATTGTCTTAAATAAATAATTAAACCCTGAATAAATAATTAGATATTTTTATTACAATAAACTAAACATAAGACATATCAAACACACAATACAAAGTAATAATAAATTTGTGTTAAATTTATTTTAACTTTTTTCTTCTAATCAACTAAATTATCAATTTTAATATTTCTTGTTTTTAATTAATTAATTTATTTTATCAAATAAAAACTGAAATACAGGATTAATATTACTTAAATTATAGTTAAATTACTGATTAAATAGAAATTTATTTAATATAAAAAAGATAAGCTAAACCATTTTGTATTTCAGTTTTATCAATAATATATTTAATTAATATAAACTTAGCAGACATTTCAGATAACAAAAATATATAAATACAAAAAATTTAGTTAAAATTTCCAATAAGAATAAAGTCTATAAATATAAATAAAAATTAATTAAATTACTGTAAAATATAAATTTTATTACAAATTTAAAATTTAATTGAAGCACAGAATATTTTTAAAACGATGCCAAGTAAGTTTAAATTAATTTATTATAAAATATTATTTAACAAATTAAAAATTTCAACTAAATTTATATTCTTAATATTAATGAGATTTTACATATATAGAATTTATAATACTTTATATATTACAAGTAAATAAATTTTAAATTACTCTTTTAGAACATTTAAAAAGTTTACATCCTAAAAAAACAAAATGTTTGGTAACTTTCATATTTTATCATTTAATTAACAGAATATTTGCATTGTTCGCCTGAGAACACCAGTGGTCAATGCAGATATATAATTATTGCATGCTTAGCAAACAGATAAAAAATGTTTATTAAACCTTTTAAATTATGCAATGATTTATTATTTATAACATTTATACAGTTAATCAAAAAAATTAACAAATTATTTAAAAATTTTTAATTATTGTTTCTATTTTTAAATTTAAAAAAAATCTAAATACAAATAGCATTACAAAATCAATATTTTAATTAATTTAAAAATATATTTTTATATTATATTTTTTTAATTTACAATTTTCACATATAAAGTACACTTTGTTTCTTAAATAGTTTAATATTAATAAAAAAATTTAATATTAAACAATTTATTTATAAATATGTAAAAAATAAATTAAATGGAAATAAAATTAAAAAAAAACAAATTTATAAAATAAAATGCTATAAATTATATTACAATATTTCTCATATCCTAGACTAATAGTAATAGTTGACATTGTGTTAACAAAAAATTATTTTTTGCAGTTTTATCTTTCAAAATATTTTAAAAATAAAATTCGTTCGTTATATACAGATACTATTTCTATTACATGTTTCAAGATAGTCGCTCGTTATAACCAGGTATTTGTTATAATTTATAAACGAGTTCATTATAAGCAACATATATTTAACCTAAAACATGTAACTCATTCTCTGTTCTTGAACATCTGTTTACTATAAGCGGGTTTAAGTTATAAGTAAGTTTGCTAAAAGTGAGAAGGAGTGTATTTCGGTAATTAATTTAATAATATATAAATAATAATTTACAAAATTGTGAATAGAAATTATTTATTTATTATATAAATTAATATAATAATTTTTATTTTATTAAAACTTAATGTTAATATATTGTTAATATGTGTCATTAATTATTTAAAATTCAATTTTAGATTTAATATTGATTTCATTACTATTGGTTGTATAGCAAACATCGCTCATATTCTGTGACTGTCCTAATCCACGTCTAGTCGATCCGTGCGTTTGTACTAATAATAACAACTACACAACAATTGATTGCAATTTATATGATAGCCAAACAAAATCTGTTGATTTAGCAACACTGTTCCATAATCTTAGCAATAATCTAACCGAAACACAAAAACATTTTAATACTTTTCAGTTAAGATATACCGGAAATACCGAAATTACTGCAAATACTTTTGCTGACATTACGTTTGATAATATTTACATTTATGATAATAATAAATTGAAATCAATTGACATAAATGCGTTCACTGGTACGGATCAAATAACCAATCAATTTGGAATGTCTGGTAATATGGAAATTAGCAATGCCACCGTTATATTTGATATTCTAAACAAGTTTGTTCAATTACAAAGAATTGATTTATTAAACAATAATATGTATGAAATTCCATTGAATGCTTTCAAACCTATTAATGGTTACGACAATCAAATTAATTCTATTACTATTGATGATAATATTGTCAAAATTGGTAAAAACGTATTTTCATATTTGAGTCAATTACAGAAAATATATTTATATTTAAACAAACCAGTTTATGTGTCAGAAGATGCATTTGTTTTTAATCAAATCTCGAACAATAATTTAGATTTTAGTATTTTAGCAAACGAATGTATTAACACATCAAATTTCGATCGATTTAGTTTTACGAGATTAAATCGACCAACTCAATTAGATATTTATGATTTGAATAATAATCGATGTACATTTATCGATGAAAATATTTTTGTTCGTTTTTTAAAAGCCAATCCAGAAAATCAACTTTGGATTAATTATCATTTGGATTGTGAAGATTGTCGATCATATTGGGCTTACAATCAATCGAATTGGAAAATAAGATTTGAATTCCAGAACCCTTGCACTAATGGATTTACTTTTAATGATAAAAATAATTTTAAAGATTGTCGCGTTAATTTTAAATAAATTTTAAAATTATAATTGTGTACACAATTTAAATAACATGAATTTTAAAATAAAATTGAAAAATTATTTTTTCGTTATTTTTATATATTTTATTTTATTCTAATTTTATATTATTTATGATTATTTTTTAACACAATAACTCATTTATTAGCTATAATTTGCCAATATTCTTTTTTACAAAACATTACAAAATATTGCTAATTTCAACAGTTTCAAACTTTTATACTATTTAATTTAAATATATTAATTTATTTTATATAAATTAATCTTGTATTAACTAAAATATTAATTTAATTAAAAAATTTGCCGTTGAAGGAAAATTGAGCAATTGATTTTAAACAGTATATTTTATTTCGAAAATAATGATTGCAAATATATTTATCAGGATATATTTGTTATTTTCTTAACAGCTAGCCAGTTACAAAAACAAATTACAAATATAGATTATAATAATTCCAATTCTTATTTGGTTTACAAACAAACCAAATGGATAAAATAAAACAACATTAATCTAATGGTTTCTATTTTCTTTTAAAAAAAAATTTTAAAAATTGTAGCGTAAATTCTAAATGATATTTTAGAATTATATTTTTGTTAACAATTTCAACAAACATTTACTTTAAAATAAATTTGAATAATATATTTCATTTTATTTGTATTTTTTTTATTGAAATTTTATATTAAACAGATTTAGAAATTTTAAATAATACATACTTGCAAAATTTGAAAAAGTTGTACTTAACAAACTAAAACTTGTCGGCTAGTTTTTTGAAAAAAATTAATTGTGTGATTTTAGTCATTTATACAAATTCAGATATAGTTTGCAAAAATGTAAAATGCATTCATAAAATTACAACCAAAATTTTCATGCACAAATTTTGAGAAAAAATGTTTGTATAGCATTAAGGCAATTTTGCGGTGATAATGGTGTTTTGGCACCAATTAAATATTAAATAATAATTTCATATATATTGTATTTTATTTTCTAAAAATTTTAAAATTTTTATAGATATAAAATCATTGTTAATTTATACCTCATTTATATATAGTTTAGTAAAATTAAATATAATTTAAAAAGTTAATACAGAAATAATTTTAAATATTCTAAATTATTTAACAATAAAAATTTAATAAAATATATTTTTAAATAGCTTCTTTTTGTAATTTAGTATAAATGTAAATTATTATTAATTAAATTATTTAAATTAACACTAATTTATTTTATATTTATAATTATTATTATATTTTAAATTTTTATTGTTATTTACAAAAATGATAAATCTACATCTTAGGAAGATATTTTCAATAAAAAGTTAAAATTAAACTGGCGTAGTTTTTGCTTTATATTAATAATAGTAATGTCAGGCTAATTGTTAATTCACATATTTTGTGTGTTAAATAATTTGTTTATTATTTTCATGATTGGCCAATGAGTAATTATTGCTAATTATTTAGTTTGAGTTAGTGTTAACCAATAGTATTGATTTGAAAAAAGTTGAAATAAATCTATCAATAATTTAATATTATTTTGGTTTGATATGTTTATATGCCAGTTATGTCTGATGTTTAGTTTATTGTTGTAATCACTCACTTATTTAAAATTTAAAAACGACTATGACTTATTAACTATTTATTAAACAAACAAAAACAGTGTATCTGCAGTGTCTAATGACCCATTTAGACATTGTATTTAAGCCTTTTACCCATGTTAACTGAACAGTAAAAGCAATAAATATTTTATATTCCGAACAAATAAGCGGCTATTGATATAATTAATTGTAATTTTCTCCTCACAAAAAATAGTAACATCTTATATGAATTACATGTCTATTAAT
>JAQFXP010000337.1:0-33226 GCA_034693685.1 Belba bartosi | reverse complement strand
AGACATTGGGGGTCACTGACAGAAATGGGTCTAAACATTGATATATAAATCATTAATATTTTATTAATTATTCTAACAATTAACTCAAGTTTATTGACTTAAAATATTTTTAAAATTGCATTTAAACTAATATTTAGTTATTATCTAATTTTTAGTAAAACTGTTTTATTTAATACAATTTGTAAAAAATTATATTTTGAAAAAAAAGTTAGTAATGAATCTCCTAATAAATAAAAATATTTTTGAATTATTATTACATTTATTGCATTAAACTATAAATACCATGATTCTTTTTTTTTAAACAGATGTATTTTTTATAAATTAATAACACAATAACTCAAACATTTATAAAGTTAACATTTTAATCCAACTGTCTAAATCCATCTTGTCAATATTCATTTGGTCCAAAAATTATATGCATTTCACTTAAAGTATTTCTGAGTTAATTCAAACATATTTTTTACTCTACTCTCAAATTTTTTCAATATCATTACAATCAAGGAAATTATAAGAAAACTTGTGATAATATTTTAATTGGATTAATTTATATATATACTAAATTTTAGCAATCACTTGTTGCGTTAAAAAATTGTTAATAAAATTAAATTGAGCTATAATTCAGTGTATTAACATTGTCTTGTCATAATCGATATAGATTTGATATAATTTGTCATACTAAAATCGAGTATATACTGTACTAAAATTTTAATTAAAAAACTAATTTTTATTTTTAGTATTTAAATAATTTTGATTTTTTACTTTGTATATAAATTACGCTGCTATAAATTGTTTTGGCGAAATGAATTAAAATCAAAGTTAATAAACAATTATTTAATTCAAACAAATCTTTAAAACTGGATTATCGTAATAACAAACGAAGGCTTTACTGTAATTGTATAAAGTTTTTAGTAAAATACAAATTAAGAAAACAATTCAATAATACATTAAAATCAAAATTTTAATGAAATTAAAATTAATAAAATAAAAGTCAGATAATTAAACCAATAATTGCAAACAAACTATAGATTAGTTAAAAATAGAAAAAATGGCCGGAATTCCAGACGAAGATAGAGTTGTGTTGAGTGGAGTCGGTTATGATGTGGCCGTAGAGATAGGTTTGGGTGCATATGGGGCTGTATTTAGTGGTGTTTGCAATGAGAATGCATTCAAAGAATGTCCGATCAGTGAAGAGGAGATTGAGTTTACAAACTTCGAAGTCGTTCGGAGTAGTAGTGGACAACCATTTGTAAAGAAGTTATTGCTTGGAAAGTCCTGTGCCATCAAACAGATAGACAAAAGTTCACCTACGGCTCCGCCAGACGGTCTTCACCGGTTGAATGAGGCGGCAGTTCTGGTGACTCTGAGTCACCCGAATATAGTCGAGCTCTACTCCATTGTCCAATCGCCACAATATGGTTATGTAGTGATGGAGTACACCAACGGAGGAACGTTGGCTCAACTTATGGTTGATTATCGAATGGCAAACAAAATGTTTACTGAATGGGAAGTCAATGATCTGTTTAGAGGTATGATTGAAGGCCTTAGTTATCTGCACTCAATGGGTGTCGAGCACAGGGATCTCCATTCGGAAAATATAATGATTAACATCGATGACAACAATCGACGTCAGATTAAATACGTCGACTTTGGACTGTCTTTAGAGGCACAGGAGGCGCCCAACTATACCAATGATGTCGTACTATTGGGTGTTGTGTTTGAGGATATTTTGGCTGAATCTAATTTTCGAGCTAGTCCAATTTGCAATGAACTTGCTCAAATTATTGATGCCATACAACGTAAGGAACCAAACGTTGTATATCAGTCTGCCGTTGAGGTTAGGAATGCATTGCTGCCAGTCTTGGCTCGAATGCAATCTAATCCCGTAGTTGAGGTCAGTTCGGATGCAAAGTCCAGACGTAAGAAATTAAATAGTTGCACGAGTCATTAAGTTGTAAATTAAATAGTTATACAATTCTGTACAAGTACAATTTGGATTTAATAATATATTTTAATTAGCAAATATTCTTTCATATTAATAATTTTAAAGTCAAATTTATTTTCTTTTAGTTTTAAATTGATTTTTAAAGATTTTATCATGATAAAAATTTAAACATTAATTAATATTTCAAATAATATTTTAAAATATGATAAAATAACAACTGGGTAGATTTGAAAACTTGGCACAATATGGAACAGTGATATATGCCTATCAGTATTAGACTATCATTAATAAATTATTAATTGATTTATTATTTAGTCTTAATTTTACACTTTTTGTTCAATAATAGAGTCTATATTTAATCGTTTTTATCTCAGTTTTTGATTTTAAAAAATAAATTTTAAGTAAAATATTTGTTTTTATTGATTTATTGAAAGTTTATTAATAAAAAAATTAATTTTTATAATAATTAACTAAACTTTTCGAACTCGTAATAAATCGATTAAAGTTTTGCGATAGAGTCTGATCTCATCAATAAATATTAAAACCAAAACCATTAATAGCATTGTATTTATGATTAAATATATTGTTAAAATTATTGCCATAAATAGAAAATACAATCCATTCATTTGATAGCAATATAACATCATAACTGTGATAACAACAAGATTACAAAGAGATTGCCAAAAATCTAATATTATATTCGGATGTTTTTTGTCAATCCATTCCCAAAATGTCATTCTAGTTCTAATTATTTCGATCCCATTGTAGGGATATTTACAAACTTTGCAAACATTTAATTCACTTATTTTGATATAAGAACGAAGACATTCGAAGTGAACGAATCCACAACTTCCGCGACAGATACACGGATTCATCAGATTCTTGTGTTTGTTTTCTTCTCAACATATATAACAAATCTGTTTGTCTTCACTTTTTACTTTTATCTTAATTTTATATCTTTTATAAACTTAAATTCAATTTAATTTCTATTATTAAGTTTAAATATTTTGAAATTAATTATTAAATTTAATTATAAATTCAAAATAAGAAGATATATAAAAAATAAATCTTATTATAATCGCGTGAATTTTGTAATTAGAACTTTAGTTTCTTACTAATTAAAACACACTTCTCATTAAATAATAAATTTATTTATCGCCCATTTATTAATTAATTTTAACTAATTCTTCCAATTTAATTGACTTTAAATATTTTTGCCGTAATTTTGAATTTGTATTAAATTATATTTTATTTTTATTTGATTGAATTGATTCATAAAAGTAATTAATTGCTTAAAAGACCGAATCTTTGGAAAAGTTTTAAAATGTTTTGTTTATTACTTAAACTAATTGTTATTTGATTTGTGCGAAGACATCGACGAAGACTCGGAAATATATAAATACTACGAATCGATGGGTTTGTTTGACAATGAGAACAAAACCACGAATAAGACAATCGAAAGAACTTATGTTCACCTAAGTGGACAATTTGAGTTAACACGATTGGTGACTAACTATAGAGCCGAAAAATAGTTCAAAGAAGGGTTAGAAGACTTTCATTAAAATGCATTTCTGTTATTCGATATAAACACAAAATATATTATTATTTTATAAATATTTCAATTATTTTGCAAAAAACATAATAAAAAATTTTAAAATATAAAAACATTTAATTAAAATAATTACAAATTTGCATAAAAAGCGAAACAGAAATTCAAACAAATTATATAAAAATAATTGAGAAAAGATGGCAGAAAAAGATGACCAAGATGATTTACTTGAAAGATTAAAACGAATGGGGATTACTGGAGCAGAAGGAGGGGCGAGAGAAGAAGGTCGACCACCGAGTGAAATGGCGCGAGGAAACTATCCATCGCCAAGTACATCCCAATCAAATCAACAAATAGGTCAGGGCCAGAGCTCCGGTACGGCCAGAGCTCCACAGAGCACAAGGACTGCAGGGCAAGAATTCGAAGCGGAGGAGTCGGACAATGAGTCCATAGATCTACATCCGGACGACTATTGGGAAGGAATGCGAACACAAATATCGAAAGAAAAAATGAAAGCACAGATAGAAACACCGAGAAAACCTTTGACATCAAGACTTTCGGAACGGAATATCGAAACCATGAAATCGCTTCGCAATGAAAGGACGGAGAAATTGCGCAAGCACAATACAAAGGTATTTCCACAAACCAGATATGTCAAATCAAAAAGACATCCGCCCAATTTGATCTATAAGACTGCGCCACCCAAGCGTGTTGTCAAACCTGTGCTCGAGCCAAGTAATGATCAATATTTTATTAATGCGACGGCCAGATCTATCGAACCGGGTAAACAGTTGGCCCGACAGGAGGAATGGTGGAACTTGACTAGAGGCAAGAGGCCGGCCTACAGAACACCCTATCTTATGAATGAAATCAATATAAAAAGGGCTAAAAATGTATACCAAAACCCGAAGATTAGAACTGTTGAAAGTCATGGAAGGGTTAAGCGAACTACCTTTCCCTCACAGGAACAGGTGGTTCCGACTCTGCCCACTCGGTTTGAACCTTTGGATCAAACAATGGATGAGTCCGACAGCGATGACGACTATATTCCAAAACCAAATCAGCCGAACGTTTCGGAATTCAAACCAATATATTCTTCGAAACGCTTTTTGCACTATCCGTACAGAGAAGAGAGCAGTTCCGATGATGAGAGCTCTTCCGATTATGAAACGCCACCAGAACAGGAATCCGATGATGAAGATTAGATTTTGATTCAATTGAATCAATTGTTTTGCATTGAATCCGAATTATTCTTTTAGTGAATTGAATAAAAAAAATTAGTTTTTATTGAATAAACGAATTGTTTTAAACATGTTTGTTTAATATTTCAATATTTAATAATTTCGATTCAATTCAAAAACTAAATTAATTCAATGAAAGAAATGTTAAAAATTTTCGATAAAAAATTATTATTAAAAGAAAAAAATTATTAAACTTATAAATCTTGCTAAATTAAAATATTAAATTATCTCGTTGAGTTTAAAAAGAGAAGTTCAAAACAAATAATTCTATCAGCGAATAAAGGATCCTTGATAATATTGATTTTAAAAATTTTATTGACTTATTTTATTATAGTTTAACATTGTTATAACGACAGTATACATTAGTATAAAAACTGTTGTCGGCAATGGAATAAATCCAAATTTTTAAAATCAACGGGAGTTTTGCCTGATCTCTGATTATTACAATAGAAAAAACAAACTATTTGTTAATTAAAGTCTTATATTTGTCTGATTTCTATTTAAAACTTATATTTGTTTTTATAAATTTTGCTTAATTACTAATTAGTTATAATTATATGTTTATAAAATTACACATAAACAAATTTAAAATTTTAAAAATTATTAAATCATATATGTTTACAAAAAAAATATTTGTAATACCTTTTCATCAGTTTTATCGCTAATCAGAATATTCTGTGGTTTGAGGTCTCTATGAATTACCGATGGATTGAATTCATGTAAATAATTGACGCCTTCTATGACTTCAATGAATAGTTGACACGAAATGATGTATTCAATTGATGTCATTCTCTTTTCTATTGAAAACTTTTGGTTTTTCTATTAATATGTTGAGATTTCCAGCTATTTAAGTTTAAAAGTGTTAGTTAGTTTTTTCAATTTAAACTCATCATTGCAATTTAAATTTATAAAATAAAATATATAATCATGAAAATTTTATTTTCGATAACAAGTTTAGTAGCGGTTCCCTAAGAATATCTTAACTCAAAATACATTCACAGATCAATTCTATCTATATTTTACTTTTTTAATTGATTATTTATTTGAGTAATTTTATAGTGATCAAATTATTTATTTTTAAAATTATTTAAGTACAAGTATTCTTAAGCTTTACTATTACTCTAGTAAAAGCAAACTATTTGTTAATTAAAACTTTACATTTATCTGATTATAATTTTAAGCTTAAATGTGTTTACAACAAATTTACTATAATTTTATTTTTATTTGAACGAAAAAATTGACAAACATATTTAAGTTTAAAATTATAATCAGATAAATGTAAAGTTTTAATTAACAAATAGTTTGCTTTTACTAGAGTAATAGTAAAGTTTAAGAAAAATGTAAATAAAACTTTTTTGTAAGCAATCATTAAAAAAACAATTCAACTCTTAAACTAAAATTGCAATAAAATTCCGGTAAATGTATTTATTTAACTAATTATTTAGCGGATTTAATCAACTCATTTGCCGATATAAGTTATAAAATTTTAAATTTTAAAGATTGTTTTTTATGTTTAAGAAAAAATATTAGCAAATAATTTTCAAAATAAACACGTTCCCTTGTAAAGTTAATAGTTAATAAGTATACAAGCAAAAATATTTATTTGATTGATTAAATATATTTTAAAATGAGCACCTCTGAATATAATTATAATTTTTAAACATAAGCTATAAACTAAAAATTAATAACAAGTTTTAATAATTTTTATAATATAACATAGAATTAAATATTTTATTACAATTTAAAATATTCCTACTTTCCCATACAGTTACTAACTTTTTCATATAGTTCACAATAGTTAGCTTTATTTACTATTTCTTAAACATTAAAAAACATTATATATGCAAAGTGAATCGTTGATTCAATGGAGATGACTTGTTTTGTACTTGTAAACAAACAGCAAAAAAATTAACAAACATCTGAAACTCTTAAGTTTTGCGCTTTACTAATATAGCACATATATAAAATTATTAACTTACAAGTTCCAATTGCATTGATAAGTTTCAATTAAAACATTGAAATAAATCTAAAATTAATATACATAATAGATTAAGGTTTATATTCAATTTTATTTAGTATAAATCAGTCTATTGTGTAGAAAAATTGTTTTAAAAAATATTTTGAACCACTTTTAAAAAACCGAATCTACATTCATGTGAACAATTGGAGAATTGTCTAAAGAAGTGTTAGAAGACATTCATTAAAATTAAATTTTTTTATTCGATTTAATCACAAAATATTTTATTAACCTTGTCAAAGTTAAAATGATAATAAATTCAATTTTAAATATTTAGAAAACTAATTAATAAACTTTTACAAAAAAATATTTATAATTAATACAGTATATAAGCTTTAATTTAAAATTAATTAATTATTAATAGAAACCCCCTGTTGGCCACCAGGCGTACTAATGTCTAACCACCTCTCAAATGTCTCTGGACAACAGTGTTTAGTATTTTTTGTATAATAACTTTAATTTTTTTTATTACTACGGAAATTGACGTAACACATAATGGGTTTACAAATTCTGATTATAGTTTAAACTAATTGCTTGCTACATTTGCAAAATTAAAAAATAAATAAATTTATCAAAATATGGGAAACACACAAAATGTACAGAAACTTTTATAAATTAAATGATTTATTAATTTTTAATACAAATAATTGTAAATCAAAATCTGGGGTAATGATTCACTTTCAAAATAATTTTTTAAAATAAAAAATATTCTTGAAAAAATACTAAAAACTATTGTCCAAAGACATTTGAGAGGTGGTTAGACATTAGTACGTTTGGTGGCCAACAGGGGGCTTCTATCAATTATTAATTAAATTTAAATTAAAGCTTATATACTGTAGTAATTATATAAATATTTTTGTAAAAGTTCATTAAATTGTTTTCTAAATATTTAAAATTTAATTTACTATCATTTTAACTTTGACAAGGTTATTTTATAAATATTTTAATTATTTTTCAAAAAAATAATTAAATTTTCAAATACATTTAATTTAAAAAATTTACACATTTGCAAAAAAAGCAAAACAAAAATTCAGACAAATTATATAAAGATAATTGAGAAAAGATGGCAGAAAAAGATGACCAAGATGATTTACTTGAAAGATTAGGACAAATGGGGATTACTGGAGCAGAAGGAGGGGCGAGAGAAGAGGGTCGACCACCTAGTGAGATGGCGCGGGGAAACTATCCATCGCCAAGTACATCCCAATCGAATCGTCAAATAGATCAGGGCCAGAGCTCCGGTACGGCCAGAGCTCAACAGAGCACAAGGACTGCAGGGCAAGAATTCGAAGCGGAGGAGTCGGACAATGAGTCCATAGATCTACATCCGGACGACTATTGGGAAGGAATGCGAACACAAATATCGAGACAACATATGTCCGAAAATCAGAGACAACCATTGATGTCAAGAATTTCGAAACGGAATATCAAAACCATGAAATGGATTAACAATCTACCGAAGGAGGATTTGAACAGGTACCATGAAAAAGTATTTACACCAAGCAGATATGTCCAATCAAAAAAACACCCGGACAATTTAATCTATAAGACTGCGCCACCCAAGCGGGTTAACAAACCAGTGCTCGAGAGAAGTGACGCTCAGATTATTCGTGATTCGAGGCCCAGACCTATCGAAAAGGGTAAACAGTTGGCCCGGCAGAAGGACTGGTGGAACGTGACCAGAGGCAAGAGGCCGGCATACAGAACACCCTATCTTATGAATGAAATCAATACAAAAAGGGCTAAAAATGTATACCTAACCCCGAAGATTAGAACTGTTGAAAGTCTTGGAAGAGTTAAGCGAACTAACTTTCCCTCACAGGAACCGGTTGTTCCGACTCTGCCCACTCGGTTCGAACCTTTGGATCAAACAATGGATGAGTCCGACAGCGATGACGACTATATTCCGAAACCAAATCAGCCGAACGTTTCGGAATTCAAACCAATATATTCTTCGAAACGCTTTTTGCACTATCCGTACAGAGAAGAGAGCAGTTCCGATGATGAGAGCTCTTCCGATTATGAAACGCCACCAGAACAGGAATCCGATGATGAAGATTAGATTTTGATTCAATTGAATCAATTGTTTTGCATTGAATCCGAATTATTATTTTAGTGAATTGAATAAAAAAAATAGTTTTTATTGAATAAACGAATTGTTTTAAACATGTTTGTTTAATATTCCAATATTTAATACTTTCGATTCAATTCAAAAACTAAATTAATTCATTGAAAGAAATTTTAAAAATATTTGATAAAAAATTATTATTAAAAGCAAAAAAAACATTTTATATAAGATTTAACTTTTAAATCTATCTAAATTAAAATATTAAAGTATCTCGTTAAGTTTTAAAGTATTTGAAAATTAATAATAAATTGTACTATAAAAATTTAATATTTTTACATGGATAAAATAATAATCAAACAATAAAAACCAAAACATTTAATTTTTGCCAAAAATTAAAAACTGGAACATTCCGGTGCACTCGTGGTGTGTCTGACACCTATTCAAACCACTCATAGGCTATTCGTGACTACATGTGACGACAGTTGTCTTCCTAGTGTCGGACACATTCCACGAATACCACGTGTCAGTGCCGCTCAAAATGTTCGGCTACTGGGCCTTCTTCGGCATGTTGTTTCAGAATCCGTTAACATTGATAGTCTCGAAGTACATGAGCGGCTTAATTGCCAATACACTTTTTAAATTTATTAATTAATTTATTATTTAGTCTTAATTTTACCCTTTATTCAAAATAAAGTCTCTATTTAGTTGTCTTTATCTCAGTTTTTAATTTTTTGCAATTTGTAAATAAAATTTTTGTTTTTATTGATTGATTGAAAGTTTATTAATAAAATATTAATTTCTATAATAATTAACTAAACTTTTCGAACTCTTAATAAATAGATTGGAGTTTTGGGATAGCATCTTCTCTCATCAATGAATATGAAAATCAAAGCCAAGACTCCGATTATTGTTATGATTAAATATATTGTACAACATTTGTCGAGTATCCAATTTGATCCATAATAAAATGTGTAGTAAAATAGCATCAAAACTATGCTAATAACGAAACAACAGAGATATACTTCTAAAATGAATACAAAATTCGGATATTCTTCGTCAATCCGTTTCCAAAATGTCATTCGAGTCTTAATTATTTCGATCCCATTGTAGGGATATTTACAAACTTTGCAAACATTTAATTCACTTATTGTGATATAAGAACGAAGACATTCGAAGTGAACGGATCCACAGCTTCCGCGACAGACACACGGATTCATCAGATTCTTGTGTTTATCTTCTTCTAAACATATATAACAAATTGGTTTGTTTTCACTCATTGCAAACACTATTTTACTTTTATTTAAATTCTATTTCTTTTATAAACTTAAACTCAATTTAATTTTTTAATGAAATTAAAAAATTTTAAATTTAACTATTAATTTGAATTATAAATTCAAAATAATAATATATTAATATATGGCAAACAAATCTCATTTAAATCGCGTGAAGTTTGTTAAAAAAAAATATTTATAAGTATTATTAGAATACTTTATTTCCAAATCAGTTATAGTTTTGTTTTTTATACCAAAAGTCAGAAAATCTAACAAGTTCCTTTACTCGCTAAAAGAATTATTTACTAATTTTTATTTACTAAAAGTTAAAATTAATTCACTCTGTTAACATTAAGTTAAATTATATTGCCAAATGCTTTGATTAAATATGATAAATTATAAATTCAATAAATTTAATCACCGAGATTCTATTGTAATTTTATTTTACTGGTTCAATTCTTTTTTATAATTGCTTATGTAAAAAGTTTATATAGAACATTTTTTCAACCTTTCAACTCATTTGACAATATAATAAATATTAATTTAAAAAATAAATAAATAAAAGCATGACAGAATTTAAGTAATTTTGATTGGCTCAAAATTGACCACAACTGAACTCCGATATAATTGCACTCCAATTAAATCTGAGTAAATATAATAATTAAAAGTGAATCCGAAATTAATAGCCATAGCTCTCTGTTGTGGTCTCCTCTTCGGGCGTCGTGTAGTCATTATAGCCTCCATATCCGTCAGTTATTTCCGGAGTCGGCATCGTATGTACTTCACCCGTACCTATAATTACTACGTCGGCCGGATTCGGTTCACCAGGTCTATAAGGGTTGGGTGCAATAAATGCAATCATGATTAATTTAAAAATTAGTTATTTGTTAATTCAAACAATGCATTAATATAACAAAAATTATAAACTAATTGCAAACTAACGGCAATTCATTGGTCTCAACAGTGGCTCGAAATCCATTGCTATCGGCTTTGTATATAACAGTCCTATGTCTGCCGTCCGGATCGACGAGAGAATACTAATATTTAAATATGAATTATCACTCATATACTAATAAAATCCAAGTGAATGAGTTGTAATACCGATCCGGTGACCACTCCTTTCGAATTACCCGACTCGGACTGAGATATGTGTCCGGTTGGATAGGGTTCGCCGACTGCAGCCGAATATTCGAACTGATAGGGCATCGGTTTACTGGTTGTGGTCATAGCTGGCTTAGTTGGCTTTGGAGGCTTGTAGTATGGTTTGGGCGGTTTGGTTGTGGTTGGCGGCGGTTTCGGTTTGTACGTCGGTTTTGGTTTAGGCGTTGGTTTAGCTGTTGTCGTCTTCTTATAGTATTTATAATTGTTTGCGTTTATTATTATTATAAAACTGATCAATAGAATGATAACAATATTTAGTTTAAAATTTAATAACATTTTTAAAGATTTTGTCTATTGTTTTGCTTCAACTTATGATTGAACCGATAATTGAGTTTAGATTTATTGTTAGTTTATATACCTTCTTGTGGTTAGTGTCGAGTCATTAAAACTTTTGCTTCAATTTGTTTTAGTAATTCAAGTCATAGAAAACAATAAACAAACTTTTGATACAATTTTTTTCATTTTCTTAAAATTTTGTTTCTAATCATTCGATGAATTACTTAATTATTTGACATAAATTTCTGCAAAATTTGAAATATATATATTAGAGTTAAGAATTTTAAATATATAAAAATGAGATTAATTTTGCAATTAAAGTGTAAATTGGTATTACAAATTTTATTTATCTGTACTTTTTTATTTTGATCTATTTTGTGCAATTTAAATTTAGCCAGATTTTTTAATTGCAATATCACAGGGGAACGGACAGGGGAAGAGGGAGTTAAATAAAAACTTAGTGAGATTAAGGGTTTTTAATGCTTTAAGTATATGATAATAGTTTAGATCTATCTAATTATTTATGCAATTTAATTTGATTTAAATTAGATTTAGCACAAATTTATAAAGATTTATTAATTTTTGTTAAAAATTTAAATTTATGATGATAAAATGGCAAACAATAAAATAATTGCAAATTTTTAAAACTAGGTAGATTTTTAAAAATTAATTCTGCTTTTGTACAATAATTAATTTATGCATATTTTTAATATTTGATAAAATTGCTCTTGTTAAATAACTAGTAAAAAATGAGTTAAATATATAAAATATTAGGAAATATAAGTTTTCAAAAAATTTAAAAACAGTTAGTAAAAATTAATGTTTAGATTTTCATTAAACTTTAACAAGCTCATTGGAGTAAAGTAGTCCTGAGAACAGCTAAAATTAAAAATGTTTTCCCGTTAATACAAAAACACAATACTTTATACTTAGTTAGAATTTTAATTAAATTTATTTTTATTTTAGAATTTTTTATAACTTAAAAATTTCAAACAATTGGCAGCAGTTAAAATTAATTATTTATTTAAAATCTATTTTGTTACTCATTTATATTTAATGAATTAATTTCAAGAAAATATAACACTTTTCGAACGTAATGAAAAACTGTAATAAACAAATAGTTGTATAAGCGAGTAAATTCCCCTTGTTAACATTGATTTTCAAAGTTGTATTGACTTTTTATCAGAGATAACTTTTTATCAAACGTTTAAGCCAAAACTTCTCTGATTTTGAAAATTGGGATTTATCCCCTTCTCTAGCATTTGGTCTGCTAAAAGGTACCCCTCGACATTTTGCCAATCGCCGAAAACTACCGGCAAAATTTTTGAATTTTTTGTCCAAAATTACGATATTTTCCCTGAATCAGTGTTAAATCCGGTTTAAGCCCCGTTAAATTAACTAAATTTAATTAAAATCCAGTTAAAATTTTATCATAAATATATAGGGTTTTTAGCGTTTTTGAAAAAATCCCTCCCCTGAACGTCGTGTTCGCAATGTTTTGCATTCTTTTATTTTTTGGGTGTATTGATAATTATGTTAAAATTAAACTTAATGAAAGACATTTAGATAGATATCATATTATTGTTTGCATTTTTATATATTAATTTTTTGTTTGCAACTGTTATTTGCTTATTATCTCTATTCTCTTTTTATTGTAATATTGTATATAAAAAACAATCAAGTTTATTTATGAACGTACAGTAATGCTTTGAAATACTAAATTTGAAACATTATCTAGCAAAAGTTTTATTTCTATAACTAGTTATAATTTGACTTTAAAACTATAAATAATGTTTAATACTGGTCAACTGGATGGCCAATTTGCGCTTGTAAGCCGTACAGTAAATATAAACTGCATCTCAAATACAGTATATAAATACCAAACTTTTATACTTGACTTCCAAACCCAACTTCTATACCCGAATTCTATTCTCGATGTAATGACTAAATAATTTTAGAAAAAATTAATTTAATTTAATTCGCATAAAATGATTTTCTGGTTATTCTGAATTTGTATTGAATTACATTTTATTTCTATTCATTTAAATTGATTCATAAAAGAGTAATTAATTGCTTAGACAACAAACTCTTTAAAAATGTTTCAAAATGTTTTCAAATCCGAAGACATTGAAGAAGACTCGGAAGTATATAAATAATACGAATCGATGGGATTGTCCGACAATGAAATTAAAACCGAGAATAAGACAATTAGAAAAAAAAATGTTCACTCAAAGAGAAATTGGAGTTAAGACAAGTGGTAACAGTAGAGCCAAAGTACAGTATAGTCCAAATATAATTTAGTAGATATTTATTAAAATACAATTCAATTCTCTTATTCGATATAATTATAAAATATATTATTATTTTATAAATATTTCAATTAATTTGCAAAAATATAATACAATTTTCAAAACATAAAAACATTTAATTAAAATAATTATAAATTCGCATAAAAAGCAAAACAAAAATTCAGACAAATTATAAAAAGACAATTGAGAAAAAATGGCAGAAAAAGATGACCAAGATGATTTAGTTGAAAGATTAAAACGAATGGGGATTACTGGAGCAGAAGGAGGGGGGAGAAGAATAAGTCGACCACCGGGTGAGATGCCAGGTGGATACCGTCCATCAACAAGTACGTTCCGACCATATCGTGAACAAGAAGATCAGGGTCAGAGCTCCGATAGGAGTCCACAGAGCACAGGCAATGCAGCGCAAGAGTTCGAAGCGGAGGAGTCGGACACTGAGTCCATAGATCTACATCCGGACCACTATTGGGAAGGAATGCGAACATCGATAGCGACCGAAAGTATGAGAGCACAGAGAGAAGGACAGACAAAACCATTGAAAACACGACTTTCGGAGCGGAATATCAAAACCATGAAATCGCTTTACAATGAACAGAAGGAGAAATTGCGCAAGTACAATGCAGAGGTATTTCAACCAACCAGATATGTCAAATCAAAAAAAGATCCGAGAAATGTGCTCTACAAGTATGGGCCACCCGTACGGGTTGCTCGGCCTGAGCTCGAGCCAAGTGGCGCTCAGGTTATTCGTGATGCGATGCCCATACCTATTGAAAAGAGTAAACAAACAATTCGACAGGAGCAATGGTGGAATGTGACCAGAGGCAAGAGGCCAGCCTACAGAACACCATATCTTTTAGAGGAAATCAATATGCTTAGGGCTAAGAAGGTATACAAAGAGCCGAAGAAACGACGTGTTGAAAGTCATGGAAGGGTTAATCGAACTACCTTTCCCTCACAGGAACAGGTTGTTCCGACTCTGCCCACTCAGTTCGAACCTTTGCGTCAAATAATGGATGAGTCCGACAGCGATGACGACTATATTCCGAAACCATATCAGCCGAACGTTTCGGAATTCAAACCAATATTTTCTTCGAATCGGTTTGTGGGCTATCCGTACAGTGAAGAGAGCAGTTCCGATGATGAGAGTGCCGCCACCCCATCTACTCGGCCAATGTCCGATATCGAATCGGCGTCAGAACAGGAATCTGATGATGAAGAAAATACATGATTTTAATTCAATTAAATCATTAGTTTTGCATTGAATCCGAATTATTCGTTTAATTAATTGAACAAAAATTTTATATTTGTTGAATAAACAATTTGCGAATAAACATGTTTGAAATCAGTGATTGTAAAGGGGAGATTAGTTAAAAATGCTTGCTTATTTTGTTAATTCGGATTTATCTATCCACTCTAGAATTTAATCCGCGGAAAGATACCCTCGTCGACTTTCGGTGGCCGGCAAATTTTTTGAGTTTTTCAACCGAAATTGGAAAATTTTTCCTAAATTAGTGCTAAACCCGTTTTAAATCCAGTTAGATTAAGCAAAATTTTATTATTAGCAAAAGGGGATGATGGCGTATTTTTTGTAGACCAAATGTTAGGAGGGGATAAAGGCCAATTTTCAAAATCTCTGTATTGAACGTATTGAATATTAAATGTTAAATAGTGATATTTTAATCTTATTTATTATATTTTAAAATAGTAAATTAAATTTTATTTAAAAATTGTTTAATTTTTGTTAAACTTAAAAAACTTATATTTTAAAATTTGATTGAATTTAATTAATTATAAAATTATATTTTTTAACAATTGTTTTGGATTAATTTCTGAAATTTTTTAATATTAAAACAAAAAACACATTTTCAGGATTTTTGAGACAATCGGGTATTGAACCAAACAACTGATTTTCGACTTCAGTAGCGGTTAGTGTCCACTCGTGTGCACTCGATAACAGATCAGAAGCTTTCGGTCGATTCCTACCGATTGCGTCAATCATATGATATTTTTTTCAATAATTTTTACAAATTTGTGATTAAATTGTAAATTAATATCGATTATATTTGATTTGTGTCTGAATTTTAAAAACATTTAAAATAAATAAAATTGTGAAAAATATTAGAAAAAACGCGTCTAATAATTAAGCCTGGGAAGAGTTAAAATTTTGCACTAAAACCTTAATTTAAAGTTGTACTAGGTGTAAGGACACTGCTTTATAAATTATAATATAGTAGTTAAGCTTGTTAGCTCAAAAAATTAAGTACTATTTCTTCTATTTTTAAACTTTAACTATCAATAAGTATTCGAATTAACTATACAGTACTTAGAACTTTAATAAATTAATGAAAATAAAATTGTGATGGAACTATTTCTCAGTTATTGAAGTTACGAATAAAATAAAAGTTTTAAACACGTAATCAAATGCTGCTCCAATGTTACAAACAATGTTGTTATATAGTATCCGACGGGCCACTACTTCCCAGGCCTACTAATAATTATTTACTTTTAAAGAATTCGTGTGAAATAATACGCAAACTGTAAATGTATACTTTGGTGTCATACAGTCGTTGACAAAACTATCTTTATAACTAAAAACAATATAACTCAATTATTCTTTATTATTTTATTATAATTTTTAATTGCAACTTTAGAATTTCTTTACGGATTTATCATAAAAATGTTTTAGAAAAATATGAACTCGTTAATTTAAAATAAATTAAAATGTGTTTTGAGTTAACTAGCAAAAAATTAAAAATTTTTAAATATACAAATTATTTATTAATGAAAATAATTGTTGACATCAATTTTCATTTTAAATTTTTTTAACAAGTTAAAATTTGCTACTACACTAAACTTTTAAAAAAATAATTAGTAAAGTTTATTTTTAATTTAGATATAGTTTTTAATTAAATGCTGTTTATAATTACAACTAATTTTAACTTTTTAAAATATTTTTAAAATAGAAATAAATTCAAATAATTATTATATATAAATTTTTTAAAAAAAATAGACAGTTGACTTTAATATTAAATTTTATTTTAAGATATTTGTTTTAAAAAATTAATAAAATATTAATTTCTATAATAATTAACTAAACTTTTCAAACTCTTAATAAATCGATTCGAGTTTTGCGATAGAGTCTGATCTCATGAATAATAAATAAAACGGAAAACGAGAATATAATTGTATCGATGATTGATAATAGTATAGAATTTATTGCCATTAATATCCAAAACAATTCAATCATTTTATAGACAAATAACATTAAAACTGTAGTAATGACGAGACAACAGAAAAATACCCCAAAAGCTGATAATATATTCCAATATATTTTGTCAATCCATTCCCAAATAGTCATTTTAATCTTAATTATTTCGACCCCATTGTAAGGATATTTACAAACTTTGCAAAAATTTGATTCATTTATTTTGATATAAGAACGAAGACATTCGAAGTGAACAGATCCACAGCTTCCGCGACAGACACACGGATTCATCAGATTCTTGTGTTTATCTTCTTCTCGACATATATAACAAATCGGTTTGTCTTCACTCATTGCAAACAATATTTTAATTTATTTAAATTTTATATCTTTTATAAACTTAAACTCAATTTAATTTCTAATATAAAGTTAAAAAGTTTTGAAATTGAATATTAATTTGAATTATAAATTCAAAATAAAAATATATATTTATATTAAAAAGATATTTATAACAATAAAAATCTCATTATAATCGCATGAATTTTATTAACAAAAAACTTTTATTATTCTTATTTTGTATTTATTAATTTGAGGCCAAAGAGTAGCGCAAACTTAGAGTCGGGTCGCGAACGCAAACAGAGACAACGAAATGCTTTAAACAATTAGTTTATTATTCGCGGCTTTTAAACAAATACAGAGATAATCGACTGTTAGTCAGTCTCAGAGATCAGAACAAAATTGAATTAAAACTGAATTTAGAATCGAAATGAGATTCGAATTGAGAATTGAATGAATGAGTGAGTGATTGCGCGACTGATTCGTATGAAGCGTTGAAAGCACTGAACGGATAGAGAGGAAACAGTTATTTCGACAATGCCTTCGATAGTAGAGACATCTCGCTCTCAATTTAAACCGAATTTAAACTCAATTTTGCTAATTTAATCAAATTTAGCACCAGTTTAGGATAAGTTTACTAATTTTGGCCATGAAATTTTTTTAATTTGCCTACGGTCTTTTTGCCGAAAAGTGGGGGGGGGGGGGGGAACTTTTTGCGGAACAAATGATAAGTGAAAGGGACAAATGCCAATTTTCAAAATCAGAGTTGATTTGTTGCCTTCATAAACTTGTTTGTTAATAAAACTCAAATTAGAGTAAAAATGTGAAAATAGAAAAAAAAATCAAACGAAGATTGAGAAATAAAGTAAATAAATGTCTATATATATAAATGTCAAAGCAATTGGATATTTGTCTTATATTTATTATAGCTATCAGTTATGGTTAACGTTAGACCACTCGCAAAAGAATCACTGATTGAATCAAACATTTGTTTGATTTGTTTTGCTGTCAAATACCAAACATAACATAATAAAGATATAGAGAAGAAATGTAATATAATTGCGATTCATCTCTAAAACGGTTTGACAATTGATGGCATATATAGTGATGTAGAAAATGAAAAGAAATTGTAGAGAAATAGAGCAAAAATCAAAATATAGAGACAGGAGTGGGAAGAGAGTCAGTGGTCTTGTATTCAATTGTTATAATAGGATTGAGTCGAGAGGGGACTGGAAAGGAGAGAGAGAGAGAGAGAGAGAGAAAGAGCAAGGGAAAGGGAGAGAGAGAACAAGAGAGAGAGAGAGAGAGAGCAGGAGAGAGAGAGAGAGCAGGAGAGAGAGAGCAGAAGAGAGAGGGAGGGAGAGTGAGAGCAGAATAGTTTAGTTTATATACTGTTTGCCATAAAGACTAGTCTACGGTATGAATGGTTGTAATGAAAGAAAAATCGCAATAAGTATTGAATGCAGTGATCGGTTGGCCGACTGACTGACACAACGACTGAACTACATATAACTTATTGTAATAAAAGGTAATGTAATATAGGATTACTGATGCGATTTGTCAGACGACTAATTGAATGAGAGATTTGGCGATGAATTTTCGGCTCAACTCAACTGATATCTCCCACTTCTTGTGCTCTATCGGCACAGTTAGAGCACACGTTCGCGAGAATGCAATCAGAATTCAATACTTGATTATTGATATTATCGGTGAAATTATTTTTGGAATTTTGCTTTCTATCTGATCTCTGTCTATGTCTCTGATTAATGCATTTGATGTTTGATATCGAGAGAGAAAAGAGTAATAAATAATTCATTTGATTCGATATACAGTAATGAACGCAAATATGTGATTGAATTGCCGGCGAATCGTAATTAAAATCACTACTCCTACTGACTCATTGAAATTTGTATTAATAGTAACATTTCGCTATACAATTAGTTTAAGATTTTTGTGATCAAAAAATAAGTCTTACTTTTGTCCAGATTTCTTCGAATAAGACGATTGATAATAAGCCGATGACTCTCTGATTGCTATTCCATAATAATGGTATCTATTGTTAAATCGGATTAAAGCAAAAATTAATTCAATTTAGAGATTATGAAAATTATTCTCAATTACCTGGACTGGCCTCTTGTGCCCAGTCGTCGAGTAGTCAGTTGTGGAAATTGTTGTCTAATTATCTAAAAATAAAAAATATTTGATTAAAAAATTATTTAAATTTAAATGTTATTATTAATGATTAATTATTATTTAATTAGTAATTTATTAACAAAGCAAATTTTTTACATTTAGATTTATATTTTTAGAATAATGTAGGTATTTAAGCATGTTAGATTTTGTTTACCTTTCCAAAAGAGGCCGCATTAACGGGTTGAACACTATTATTAGCGCAGAAATCGACGTAATGTAGATATAAAACACTTCTGGGTATACAAACCCCTTCAGCCAATTCATAGTTGTCTTCGAGCCATATCAGTGTAGCCGGTGTTGAATGTGGTCGCAGTGTTCGCATTGGATGAACTACCGGTGCTGATGAGGTCGATGAAGACGCACCGTTTGACACCATTGCAATCGATGCTTCGTCTGAATGTTATTACAAAAAAACAATTATTAAAAAGTTTTAACAAAATACTCATTTGCTAGTTTAAATATAAAATAAAAGTAATATATATATAATTTTATATAATTTCTTTAGTTCGTATTAGCAAACTAATGTTTTGTATAGTTTTTATTTGTTTATTTTTTGCAATCAAGCATATTTTATAAATTCATATTAAAACGAAACTTACAAAATTGATTTTGTTGTGGATTAGAGCATTGATTATATCTATTGCTTGAATGCTCTATACTTTGATAGCGGAAATCAATTGATTGACAATTCCTGTCCTGAGTCGACGATATGATGTTTGAAGACGTATCCACTTCTGTATCAAAACAAAAAAATTTTAAAAATTAACTTATAAGTTAATTTCTTATTAAATAAGTCTAAATAAATAATTACAAACCGTTTTCCATTGTTTCAATTACATATCAATAAGATTTAGCCATAAAATATATTTATCATTATATATGTATAAATATATATATATTTAAATATAATCTAATTTTTATGTTTGAAGAGAAAAAATATTCTGATCTGATATTTGTTTAGATTGTGATTATTATAGAAATCTTTTGAGTATAAAATTGGTGGAAATGATGCGAAAATATAGGTTTGGATGCGAATAGAGTAGTGATGCGCAACAGTAGGGCTTTGATTCGATCATCGCTCGCATCCTCTCTCATCACTGCAGCACTTGTGGCCATTTGGTAGGCGTTTCGTTGTGTCAACCATTTGTTCAATTGATTGCTTAGACAATTGATTTGTTTTAATCAATATTTGACTAAATATTTTAATAAATTTATCTTGATTATAAATATATATCATTTTATTATGATTACATATTTTATATATATTTGTTATATAAATTTATAGATATTATATATTATTAAAAATAAATTTAAAATGTTTATTTAATAATAAATTATTAATGAAAAGTAATAATTAATCATTTTGTTTAATATTACAAAATACACTAATAAATTTTATTCCTAACACGTTAATGTAAAATAGTTTTAAAATTTTGATTGTTTGATTGTAAAATAGTTTCAATTAGAAATTTTTTGAAAAATAATCTAGTATACAGTAGTTAAAATACAAAAAAGTATTTGTTTGTTTTCAAAAATTATTTAAATATATAGTACAGGCAAAGTCTGTTTATAGCACAAAATCGAGGTATAAAAATAAAAATGTAATAAAATTGGACTTAATATGAACTAAAATAATAAACGTTTTAGAATATAAAAGATTTTGACTGTACATAAATTAACGAGTAACATTTTATATGTAGTTGCTATAAAACAAATTAAATTGTTTTTAAAATGTAAACATTGATTAAAACAATTTCAATCATTTAAATTGGTTTTATTTATGCAAATGTAAAAACAGCATGTCTAAATCGTATTTGAATTATTATGCTACACAATAATCAAACACTTTATTTAATGTTCAAATGATTGACAACTCATATAATAAAAGGATATTATTTTCTAATAAAAGAGTTTGAAATGAAAATCAAAGGCATAGTAAAGCATAGCTAAAAAATTATAGGAAAGACTGCACTCATCTGAAAGAGTGCTCAACAATCACTTCAGAAAAAGAGTGGAATGCGATATAAAAAACTAATAACTCTATACTTTGCATATAAAAAGTTTTGCACAAAAAATGCAATTATTTCGTGAGTCTGACTATTAAAAAAGTTTTGGATTAGATACTTGAAAGACGACTGATAAAAATTGTTGTATTTTTACTATAACTGCATTATTTGTATACCGTTTTCGAAAAAAGTGAATTTAATTCAATCGTATTAGCTATGCGTCAATGAATTCTGGAATATATTTGATATTAATTCTTGGATTTGTTTTGTTTTTATTTTATTTTTATTATTTTAAAATTTTAAACAATGTCATTTAATTGTGAGCAATGTAAACTTAAAAAACAATAACTTGTTATATAATATATAAACATTCAGGCATTATATTATGCAGGGATTGAGAAGGTCGGCCAATCCAGGGGGGGGTCAGGGGGCGGATTTTAAAAAATAGGTTAAAAACCTAAGGGGTATTAAGAATTTTTTTAAACGCCTCAAAAACCTATATATATATTATGACATTTTGCCTAGTTTATCTGGATTTAAACAGGATTTAGCACCAATTTAGGAAAAATTTCCCAATTTTGGTTAAAAACCCAAAAGTTGAGAGTGGTGGGCAAAAGTCAAGGTACCTTTTTGCAAACCAAATGTTAATTTTCGAAATCAGGGGGATTTTTGGCTGATTCCTTTTCACGATCCCTATATTATGTATTAAATTATAAATTAACAAAGTTTATATGCATATAATTTTACAATTTTTAATATTTTTAGTTCAAATATTCATATATTAAGCACTTTTATTAACTTAGTTAAAAGTTTTAAATTTAAAAAATAATTAATTTCTGGAAATAATATTCCGAATCCAATCGGCATAATAGGCAACGCGTGTAAACACCGCCGGATAGCCCTTGAGTGCACATGGATTTGAAGTCCACGAAGCGATTCCCATTTGAAGCCATTCGCCATCACTGGTCTGGCACTGTATGGGTCCACCCGAGTCGCCATTGCAGACGCCTTTGCCCTCATCTAAGCTGTCAAAGCATATATGCCCTTCACCTATTGGAAAACTAATACCTGGCCACGACTTTATACACGCATCTTGAGCAATTAACTGCTTGGGCACTTTCTGAAGTATTGTTGACACTGACTCATCTGTTTAAATAATTACAAGTATTAAATCATTTCTTAGACATTTATTTTTACTTAAAAAATATGCAAATTAAAATTATATTATTATTTTATTACGGTAATTATATTGTTTATCTGATTTTTAACTTTATTAAACAGTTAAATTTTTAAATAGAATTTAACTGGCACAGTTACTCATATAAAACATTATATTTATAATTTAACTTGGTCACCAGTACAGTAGTTTATATGCCATGCAACATATCTATAGTATTTTCATTTACATTATATAATATGTATTTTTTTAAAATTAAATTTTAAATTTACTAAATTTTTGTATTAAGTTTTATTTTTTAACCACACTCAAATAATTTAAAACGTAACTAGTACAATATTTCACTTACTATTTCCTCTTCTGCCCCAACCGACAGCCATACAAACCGCACCGATTGGTATGTATTGCGACTTCAATGGCAAACAAATAGGCCTCAAATGTCTATCTTTGCCAATAAAGTCGACTTTTGTGGTAAACTTGAGTAAAGTTATGTCATTTTCTTTAGTTATGTTTGAATAGTTTGGATGAATAAAAACCTGAAATTAATTAACTTGAACAATTAAAAACAAAACAGCAAGTTTGATTTGAAATAAATGACTAATTAGTAATTACTTGACTTATATTAAAATCTCGTTCAGTGTCTTCATGGTGATTTAGTACATGTTCACCGAATCTAATCTTCCAAACGATCGCTTGACTCGATTTTCTCATACAATGCGCTGCAGTCAGTGCCCACTGATCTGACCAACAATATTAAACCCAAATTTAAATTTTGTCAATAGATTTGTTTTTAAAAAACAACTTCCTAGTATTAAATCTGATCTTACAAGCAAATATAAAAGTTACCCAAAGTAATCAAAACAAAAACTAAACTAGAGCAAAATAAATGAGTTTAAAAATTATCTGCATTTAGATAAAACAATTAAAAAAAGTTAAAAATTAGCAAGTTGACAATACCACTAATTAGTGTTGCGCCACAATTGTGTGAGGTAAAGTATCGGATTTGAAGTGAGCCCATCCACGGCCACTCCATTCTGATCGACGGTTGTCCACCGATTATCTTTAAATCCAATTTTGAATTATTGATAGTACAGTCGGAGAGACTATCGACTAAAATAAGGCAAATATTACAAAAATTGTTTAAATTAAATTAAAAATATAAATACTTTTATTTAAACAAAATATTAACAAAATAATCAGTAACATTTTGTTTAACTAAATTTGGTTTTATTTTACACTCAATTTAACAAAATATTTTTAACCATTTGTATAGAGAAAATTAATACAATTCAATTTGTAAATTTTTATTAAATTAATTGCCAAAAGTTATAAGGGTTTGAATACCAGCACAATAATTATTTTAAAACAAAAACATAATTTTATTTAATAATCTAGATTTAATAATCTAGATTTAATAATAAATTTTAAAATTGTAGTTATATAAAATTTGCATCAAATAATTTTTTAAATTTTGGAATATTCATCAATTTAAAGCCATGACAATTTATTACATGTTTTTTATGCATTTGACAAAAGTTTTTTTAAATTATATTTTTATTTATTATGTTAAGAAACAAAACTAAATCTATCATTAATTTAATCTAAATTAATAAAATTTATTTCAAACCAAGTTAAATCAAATTAAATTGCAAACTTGATGACTCATATATGAACAAATAAATTCTTTAGATGCTGTAAACGTTATTTAAATTTTATAATATCTATTAAAATAAAAATTTAAAATCTAATTAGAAAATATTCAAAACCTTTTACAATTTAAACTAAATCAGCAAAAATTCAATTTATTATAATTAAAAGCGCAAAAAATATCGAAACGGAATGTCAGATATTGTCAGTACTTATCATAAATGCTTAACTCAAGTGACAGTTATAGTGGATATAACGAGATATTTACTAAATATATTTCGGCACAAAATTACCCCATTATTACATTCCCTTTATTAGCTAATCGTAACACTCTTAGCCCCTACTGTCAGTGATAAGTGGCGTAAACAGATAATTGTTTTTAAAAACTTGATTTAATAAATATTTAAACTTTTCAGTTATTTTTTTGCATTTAAATATATTATTTATGGTATTAATATTAGAATTAATTTTTATATTAGAATTTTTATACTTAGAACTGTATTTATAAAAATGACTACGCCACTTATCAGGAACAAAAAGCAAAATCACATAAATTCAAACTAATGAACAATTTAGAGTAAAAATATCTCTATTATTATCCACCATAAGTGTCGCCCAAATTATTCAGTCTGAAGATATTTATTAATACTTTTATTCTTTAATGCCATATATCTACTGTATATTAAAATAAACAAGCACAAAATAAAATTATACGTTTAGATAGAATCAAATAAATAATACATTTAAATTAAACGAATATCTCATTAAATAAATAATGATGAAAATAATCAAGGCAAATTGTTCTATGAATTTAAAGTACATCTCTATAGCTCTTAATATCTTTGTTGTGTCCTTTCATCAGCTTATGGTCGATAGGTTTTGAATGAGAAATAAATTGGCTCAGAGTCTGCCATTGAATATCTCCCTGTGCCAGCTCTGCCAACTCTGAAAGAGACTCTTAAATGCCATTGAATTGTGTGCAAACATATGCCACTGGTATGCGATCCTTATGTATCAGTCGTGTGTCTGTTCTGCCGGTGCCGACCCTTAACTCAATATAATCGCAACCAATGATTAAATACTTTGAGCGGATTTGTGAGACAACAAAAATTTAATCTCTCTCTCACTGTCTCTTCACTCCAAGTCCCCTCATCTCTAAATCCATTCATTTATTAGAACATTCTGTTCAATGCATATACTGTACTATAAACTCAAATATTTATATATATTAAACACTAATTATAGATTTTAATCCCTTATTAAAACCGATTTTCCAAATATATTGATGTATAGATCGGATAAAAGTTAGCTTTTGATGTAATCATTGAATATTTATTCAAATAGTTTGTATGAAATCCAAATTTAATTTGATTTAAATTATTTTTTAATCTGGTAAAAAGTAATAAAATTAATTTATTAGTATTTTTTTAATTTAACTTAAAAAGTTGCAATTGAATTTTTATGTGTAATCTCATCTTTGCTTTATTTTGACATTCTTGATTTTTAATACAATATAAAATATATTTCTCAAAAAAAAGTTTAGTAAAAAAAATTTAATAAACTTGAAATCAATTTAAGATTACTTTAACAAAATATTTTGTTTTCATTTATGTCTTAAACAAAGTATTGGTGAAAACGGAGACATTTCTCATATATTTTGCACAAAAAAAAATCAAAGAAAATAAAAATGTTTTATTTTAACACTAATTGTTGTCATAGAGATCGGCGAAATGTTATGTCAGAAGAAAACAAAACAAAATATTTTTTCATTTTGTTAAACCGGAATTTCTTCTGAATTATTTTACTATTTATATCCAAAATTCAATTTACTTTTTGAAAAAAGCGATTAAATTTCTGTAAAATCACTGAAAAATAAACTAAAATAAATGCTTAAAACTGTCTTTACAATTAAATTAAACGAGAAGATATTGCCAAAAAAGGTGGCGATTGGCAAATTCGATGGGAATAATCCGTGCCTGGTGGCGGCTACACACACCGACAAGGTATCACCATTTTGCCTCTTTTAATACAAATTTAATTTCTTATTATTAAATAATTTCATATTATGAATTACTTTATCAAATTTAATTATAATTAACACATTGTATAATATATATTAATAATATTTTAAAATTTAAAAACTTTATGATATAAAAAATATAAATATGTATTAAAAATACAATAATGGTTAACATGCTATTACAAATTAAAAGAAGTAACAAGTAGTTAATCTAAAAAATGTGATATGTTTAATTTTTTTTAGTTATAATTTATTAGAAATGCCTAAGAGCAGTGTTTTGCAATTAGTAAAGTTTAAAAGTGTTTGCTAGCTTTTTTGATGTTTATTAACTACAGTATATAAAAACATAATATCTGCAAAATACTCGCAAACCTTTTTGTAAATATATTGTTTTGTATTTATTAATAAACAGCAAAAAAGCTAACCAACATGTTTAAAATTTGCTAATTGCAAAACACTGCTTCAGAGATATATTAGAGACCTATTTTAACCTTGAAAAACAAAATATTTCGACTAAATAAGTCTAAAAATTCATATTTTGGTTAATAACTAAAGATTTTATTTGTGATCACTAAACACATTTATCTTTTACAATAATTCAATTAAGTTTCAATTTAATTAATTTCAATATAAAAACATTAAAACCCAATCTGCAAATACATTCGTTCAATTTGATTTTCAATATTAGATTTATCTAAACTTAATTAAGCGAAAATATTAATGCGATCTTTCAATATATTTTATTTTAAAAAAAGCAGCTCTGGTTATAATTAAAATTTTAGGTAAATTTCAGAATAAGATGTATATAACTTAAAAAATTTTAACTGCAGTTTTCAATTTACTATTTTGTTTGAATGTTAAAATATAAATAAAAATTAATTTAATAATATGAAGAATTTTTTTATTAATTCAAAATTATTATCAATACATACTTTAGTACAATAGTAGTACATATGATTGCATAGTAAAACAGATACAGAAATACGAAACCTATAATTACTTTTCTTTATATGTATTAATATTTCCGAAAAAATATAGTTTTTATATTAATTTTATTTTATGCCTAAATCCAGAGTTAGTAATTCAAATAAGCATAGTTATTAAAATATAGAATAGCTGGCCAAAACTGAATAGGAATATGCTCTGGATATAATTGAATGGAAAATATGGGCTCAAATAACCTAAAAGCTCATACCTCTCATACCTATCCCTTTTGCAGGTGTTTGTGCACAATCCGCACAGTAGATCCCTGAACGCGGACGGCCGATGGGTTATGAGCGCATCTGCCAATGATATCAATTTCTTGAATATCAACCAAACAGTCAATGCCTTAACCACTGGTAAATTGAAATCATTGAACCAAATCGCCATTAATAGCAGTAATGCTAATAATAACCAAAATAATAAAACCAATGCAAACAATGATGTGCTGGTGATCGGGACTCCGACTTCTATTATGGTCTACGATGTCATCAATAACACTGATTTGTTCTATAAAGAGGTTTACTATATATTTCTACGTTTTATTCTATGCCTTTTCATTCATTTCATATATTTTTCCTCTCTCTATACTAGTTGATAGAATTTCAATTAAATATATAAAATATCACTTTTCATTGATGTTTAGCAGGATTTTAGAAGGGGGGGGGGGGTTAGGCAAAATTTCTACCTAATTTTAAAATTTTACATTTATACCCCTTTTGGTCCTAAAAAGTACTACTATTTTAATTTTCCGATGTTATTATATAGGGTTTAAAAACATTAAAAAATTTGTTACTTAATTCACCCCCCCCCCCTCTAAATTATGAAACTCTAATGTTTAGGAAATTTGTTCTTTCGTTTTTTTTTCTAAGTATAGATTGCTATTCAATTACAAAATATGTATTTTGTTTCAGAAATTCTTAAACATAATTATTGTTTATATGGTTAGAATTGGTATTGTTTTTTAAAGAAATTTAGGTTTAGTAAGTTGTAAGTAATGGTAATATGCTATAAATCCAACCTATTTAATAATAGTAAAAATTTGTATTAATTATTAATAATCCTTATTATAAACTTTGAATATAAAAGTAATAAGTCAAAATTTACTATTATAAATTTAATTGGGTTAAATGAAATTGAGCAAATTATTTCAATTTTTATTTTTGTGTATAAAAAAGCAAATTTTATATTTATATTATTATTAATACCGTATTTATTGTGAAATAAATGGCTAAACTTAACATTAGGTTCCAGACGGAGCTAATGCGGTACTTATTGGCGAAATCGGAACTATTGGAAAGCCTTTAGCTATCATTGGCGGCAATTGTGCGCTACAGGGCTTCGACTATGAGGGGCACGACTGCTATTGGACCGTAACCGGGGATAACATTACTTGTATGGCACTGGCAGATCTGGATGAAGATGGTCAAAACGAGGTCAATACTAGCAAAAAATACACTATTTTTGAAATTATTTTTTTAAAGCCATATATTAATATTACTAGTTTAGTTTGAGATCACAAAATGCATTTTATTTACAGTTACATAATATAAGAAAATATGAATATTTCAAAAGTATAGTTAAATACTTAATAGGATTAACGATATATCAAATATTTTTTAGACTTAATGAAAAAATAATTTAAAATTTAAATCAATATTCGATAAGACTATTAGTAAATTAAATAATAAATAATTTACATAGTAATTAAATATTAGTTACTAATAATTATTTGATAAAAAGATATGGTGCAAACTAAATTATTTAACAAATTATGTAATCGAATTAAATTTAGTTTAAATTTAAATTAATAGCATTTTTAAATACTATATAAAAAATAATTAGTAGTTATAACATATAAAACTTATAATATGATATATAAAAATATACCTGGTTGGTTGGTTGGGTGACTTGGTTGTTGATAGCTATTGGTGGGTTCGGACGATCACGACATCCGAGTGTTCAAAGACGACGCCATAACCTACGAGTTGTCGGAAACAGATTCGATAACGTGTTTGTGCGCTATCGGCGCCCAGACATTCGCCTACGCCTTATCAAACGGTACGGTCGGTGTGTATCACAAGAAGGAGAGATTGTGGCGGATCAAGTCAAAGAACCAGGCGGTCAGTCTACTCAGCTTTGATATCAACAACGACGGGGCGCCAGAACTGGTGACCGGTTGGACGAACGGAAAACTGGACGCTCGGAACGTTGAAAACGGAGAGGTCTTGTTTAGAGACAATTTGGTTGACTCTATCGCTGCTATACTCAGCGCTGACTACAATTTGGACGGAATTGAAGAACTGATTGCCTGTACAGTCGACGGAGAGATCAGGGGTTATGTACCGGCCTCTCAACAGGAACGGCAGTCAGTGATTGATTCAAACTTCGAGCAAGACACTGTTCGGGAACTCATGAAACGCAAACAGAATCTGATACTAGAGTTACGTAACTATGACCAGAATATTCGTATTCAACAAATTGCCGATCCGTTTGTGGCTAAGGCTAAGCCTACTATGGAGAGCGACCAGTTTGGCGCCATTCCCGCCAACACACAGCTCCGCTCAGCACTGGTCATTAGTCAACAAGATAGTCTGGTTGAGTTTACAAATTATTATATATTGTACTTGTTTAAATTAAATGATAAGTTAATGCAAAGTTTTCTTTGTTGTCCCTTCTCCTGCTTCTCCTCTTCTTCTTTAAATCAGTTTATCTGAGATTACCTAAACTTGTGTTATGTTTTATGTACTTATTTTGTAGCTTGCATAGTTTTTTAAACTTTTTATATACGGCAATAATTTATTTATAATATTTATTCAGTAATACTAGAAATAAGTTTTATAATGACTTGTTATTATTGTTTCTAATTATGAATTATAATATACATTATATTAATATTAACTTGTAAGATTATATTTGTTTAAATGTATTTAAATATAATGATATTTATCTTTTGCTTCTCATTAGCCAACAGTCGAGCTCTCACTGCAAACAACGAACGACACTATAATCCGAACGGTTGTGATCTTCGCTGAAGGGATATTCAAAGGGGAGTCGCAAGTGATTCATCCGATTGAGAGTCAAATACAATCGGAACTGAGTATAACTCTGAAACCACCGAAAGACATACCAATCGATCTGCACATCAAAGCACTAGTCGGATATAAGTCAAGCTTTCACTACCATGTCTTTGAACTGACGCGACATTTACCCAAATTCGCAATGTATGCCATCTCTAGGGTTGAGGACAGAGACAGACCACAAAGTTTTGTCACTTTTGTATTGTCGGAAAAAATATCTAAAGTTGTGAGTGTTTTCAATATTCTTATTCTACATCAGGCCATTGTGATCAGCCAACCCCCCCCCTCCCTCCTGATTTTTAAAATTTGTATTTATCCCCCCTAGCATTTGGTCCGAGAAAAGGTACCGAAGGCGGCCGGCAAAATTTTTGGGTTAGTACTTGGGAGGGAGACCACCTGGGAATACTGGGTGCCCTAGAATTTATATATAATATAGAATTATAAATTAATATTATTTATTAAAATGCTTAACATTTAAAATATGGTTTAATCTATAAAAAAAATTTTAAACAAATCTTTTCATACTTATAACTACTCTATGTTTTTAATATAAATAAAAATTTTAAATCTAATTACATAATAAAATGACTTGTATTACTATTATCTATATTATTATAATGTATTACAATAATTATTATCTTGTTGATATTGTTGATAAAATTAGGTTTTGTGGTTAAACGCAAACTTCTTATTAGTAGAAGAGTTTGATTTAGTCGAAACACTAGTCGTTTCATTCGTATCATTAAGAGATGGAACGCCTCTTATACTCGAAATGGATGGCAAGAGCGGAGAGTTTACGGTTCGCACCGACAATATAGAACTGGCCGGAGATATAGTGCAGTCACTTGTTATGGAATATCTGAATCTTGAAGAGCTGTCCTCTTCGGCCAATTTTCCACAAGAAGTCGAATCACTGAAGAAATACATCACTTCTGTTGAGGAACTACAGAATGTGAGGCAGAGATTGGCCGCAGAGATAGCCGACAATTCAACAGCCATTAGGGCACTGGTGGTCAGGGCTGAGGACTTGAGGCTAATTAATGAAATGTAATTTTAAAACTAATTAATTTTGACCAAGATTATATCAAATTTTTTTCAATTTATATTTAAAGTTTTATAATTATCTTGGTTATTTTTGAACACATTTTTCAAAACATTTACTTAATTTGTTTGAATCGACTCTTTAATTGATTATTTAATTATTTGTTAATTTCTGAATTGAATAGAAAACTAATGAAACAAATCTATAATGATTTGAATGCATTGAACAACGATTTGATTACTGAGTATAAGATTCGGTGTCAGAATCACAACGATTTAGTCGATTCCCTTAAACGGGTCAACATTATTATACAAAGAGCAGCTAATTTAAGAGGTTTACCATTAAATATATTTATATTTGCTATTATTTATTTAAATTATTTATTTATAATTAATGTGCTTGCACAGTTGGCAAACCAAAATCCCAACTAATCACCTCATGTCGAAGTGCAATACAGCAAAGCAATTTGTACTTGCTATCTCGTATTATCAGCAATGGTGAACTTTGAGAAAATTGACAAATCTTTTGGTAAAAAATTTAACTTTTATTCACTGATTATGATTTGATTAAAAAATCATTTAAATAAAAGCTTAAAATTTATATAATAATAATAATACAAATATTAATGAAATTGAATACAAATTGAGACAAACAATCGAATGTAAAAAACTAATTATATTGAGAATTCGAAATAATAAAAAATGTTTTGTATATAAAAATATTATAATTATTAATTCTTAATATATATTAACTAATTCTCAGGCCTTATAGTTATCGGAAACTAAACTTAATTTGTTATTATTTTTTGCTACAGAATTACCTGTTTTGACACTAACTATAGCCCAGGGCTGCAGCTCTGCCGAACCAAATAGTTCATAGAATATACCGCCGAATATATAAATAGCACCCGATAGGTACCAAACTATGTTCCACTGGTGCCGAATGCCTGACCCGTCCTATTAAATAAATAAATACTTTAATAATTAATTTTTTAAATATTTTCAATTAATTTAATTAACTCACTCCGTGATCGAGTAATAGACCAACAATGAGGGGACCAATAAAACCAGTGGAAGAGGACAGTGTGTTGGCCACACCATAAACTGTACCGCTATAGTCCGGCGCAAATTCGGTAATCACTCCATATTCGCCGCCAGTTATGAATCCATACATAAACATTCCGACCAATAATAGCGCTATTACTCCTCCACTACTGCACCCGACAATTGGCACCAGTAGTAAACAAATAGCACTTCCGAACATAGCTTAAAATATTGCATTAAAATCAAATATTATTTTATATAAAAAACTACACCAGCCACAATATCATTTGATATTGATACAATACATTTCAATTCTTTAAAGTTGGGTTAACTAACTTTAAAAAGTTAACAAATGTCTGAATATATAATATAATATTAGTTTATGTTGTTATGCTACAAAATATGCCTATATACATTTTTATTAATTATAAACTAATTAAATATTTAATTTTACCTAAACTTTGGAAATTTTTTCTGTTTCTGGTTTGAGAGATCCAGTTCTTATTCTTAATCCAAGTGGATAGTGGTCCACCACTCAGGAGAGTTATACAAAGCATGAGATACATAAGTGAATTAAACCAACTGTTGGTATGAATAGCCATTCCAAACACTGAGTCTAAATATTGCGGCATTTTTATGCACAACAGATAATAACTGAAACTACC
>JAQFXP010000336.1:0-33229 GCA_034693685.1 Belba bartosi | reverse complement strand
TTCATTTTCCTAAATTTGGTATTAACAATTAGTAATATAAAATATTAATTTTATCAATTTTAAATTTATATTAATGCTTGTTAGAATTAATTTTTTTTAATTTGTTAGCATTTTTTATTACTTCATAATCATAATTTAATAAAATTTTAATCTAATTTTTTAATTTTTGTATTAAAATTTTAATGTATTAATTCTTGTTGCTATTTTGCTTTCGCTCCTATCATAAATATTATGGCAATTTCTGACCATTTGAGGCATTAAGGGCTCAGCTCTGTATTGAATGGATTGATATTAATAACTAAATAAATGAAAGCAAATGTCAGACAAAATGTGTAAAAAGATTACAATTTTTTTTAATTTAAAAACAAAATCTATTTTCGTGAATGAGTTTTGATCTGAAGAACTATTGCAAGGGTTGGAAGTGTTGGAAGCGTTGAGATGTGGGCCGAAGCGCGAAAACATGAGAAGAAATTGAGAGGACTTATGGTTGACTACCGGCGAAGGGCCGAAAGGAGGCGTGAATTCTACGATCGGATCCGTTCAGATCCGGCAGCGTTTCTGCAGATCCATGGAATGCAACTCAAAGTACATATCGATCCAAACATCTGTTCGATGGCCGAGTCGTCGCTCATGCCGTGGATGGGCGACAACAACAATATGATTGACCGCTTCGATGTGAGGGCCCATTTGGATCAATTGGATCAGATTATTGCTAAGCAGTAAGTATTTGCTGTTTGTATTGTATTTATTGTCTTATGTTCTATCAGTCTGTGCGCGCACTTGGATTGCCTTCGATTCCAGTTTTGAATCAATTAAAGCGTTTTTTATCACTGATTGTCTGTTTTGCTAACTTCGATATCTTCTTCTCGAGTGCTTTATTTGATATATTAACCAATAATTATCTGTTGTTTCAGTGATGTGGTGACCAACTCCTCCAACAGCAATGAGGCCATCGATGAAGTGCTCGAAAGACAAATAAATTACGAAAGATATCGTAATTTAGTTCAAAATGAGTTCTTAGGTCTGAATGAATCGAAATTTTTGCAACAGATTTGGTTCGAAGAGAGGTTTGGAGTAAATCAAAGTCAAAAAGAAGTCCAAAATAAAGTTCAAAAGAAGAAGTTAACTGAAAAGAAGGTTTAGTAGACTTTAGATTATTTATATTTATTAGTTCTGGTCTTTTAATAAGAGATTAGATTTGAAAATATGACAAACTTTGAGATTAAAAATGATTAATGAAAGCGATTGTCATTATAGGCTACCATTGCCTACAACTACGACAACGAAGACTCGACTTCAATGACAGTCCAGACGAAGAATAGCGATTCGTCGGAATCAGAGGAGAGTTCGGATGAAGACTACGACTTCGACACAACCGTTAATATCGATCAGTTGGACAACGAATCGGGTCATCGAATCAATGGAATAGCTCTGAAGTTTGGTCTGAAAAATGACGATTTCGTCAAATACTTAGACGAAGATAAGACCGAAGCCGAGAAAATACGGCTTCAGAAGGAACTCGAAAACGAAAAGTTGATGTTCACCGGAAGGAAGTCCCGGCGCGAACGCCGGGCTCTTAAAGAACAACGACTTCTGATTCTGAGGGCTTCTAATGTCGAAGAATCGGACAAATTGATGACCAATAAGGCAGAGACAGATAAACTGAGTCAGAGTTCGTCAGATTCTGAGGACTCAGTCGATGAAAGCAAAATCGAATTCATTACGAGTTTCGGCGGATCTTCAGAAGACGAGACTCGAAGAGAATTAGAAGAAAAGAAACGAAAAGAAGTTTTTGCGAAACGAAAGCAAAAAATTAAATCTTTACTAAACGAAAAGATTGAACCGATGGTAATGTTTGGACCAACTCTTCCGGGTGAAGACTCTGTGCTATCGATGTCCAACACATCATTCAACAAAAGCAGTCATTCGAAGGGAAGGTCGTATCGATTCACTGATTCGGTGAAGAGGTCTCGATCTCGAAGTCGTTCCAACGATAAGAATAAGTATCGGAGAACTGGCCATCGATTCTCTTCGCGAAGAAATCGCGGCCGAACTCGAAGTCCAGAAGTGAGGCGTTCGACAAATCGAACTCCAGATCGATATCGAGAGAGAGATCGAAGCAGAAGTCGGGACAGAATTAGGCGCAGATCGAGGACAAGGAGTCGAAGCAGGAAAAGGAGCAGAAGTTGGAGTCGGAATAGAAACCAAACCAGAAGAAGGAGTAGATCCAGAAGACGGACCAGGAGTTCGAGCAGAAGCAGAAGAGCTGTTCGAAGAAGGACTAGAAGTAGAGATCGAAAGAACAGAAGTCGTAGCAGAAGAAGAAGTAGATCCAGAATACGGAGCAGAAGTAGGAACAGAAACAAAGATCGGGAGCAGAGGAGTAGTCGGAAGAAAAGTCCTCAAAAAAGTCGTAGCATTAGTCGAGATAAGAAGGAATTGCAAATTGAGATCAAGTCTGATATCAGCGCTAAAAGTGTTCCATCTGTTCCTCAAACTGAAGAACCAATTGTTTGCGAAAATATGACTCAATCGCCAAAAAATGATGAGAAGAACGAAGATATCGATCTGAAGATGAAAAGCGAATCTAATTCATTGTCTTTGGAATCGCAACCCATAGTCGAAACCGAATCAGTGAAAGAGGAGAAGCCGTCGAAAGTGCCGTCCCCTCCAGTAAAGAGTTACTATAGACACGACCTGTGCGACAGTGAGGGCAGTGATGAAGAGTTGGCACTAAACGATAGGCCAAAGTTAGAATCGGATGAGGGGTACGGGTCGTACGAATCGGGGTTTCATTTACTAATAATTAATTAACATTTGATATAATTTCAGAACCAGAAAGAGAACGAATAATACGAGTAATACCTGTAATACCTCTTATACTCAGTCGGGATATAAAGTCAGTAAGAATTCGATTAATCTGTTTTACCAGCTTTTGCTCATCGATTGAATCCTAACTCAAAGTCCAGTTGTCGATACATTTTAATTGTGATTACTTTCAATCAATTATAGTCTTCTTCAGCGGTTACTCCACACGAGAGGCTTAAAAAGAAAAGACAGACAATGATTGACAGACAATGTATTGGTTTTGTAATCATTTTGCAATCAGTTGTCATTCAATCAATTGTTTGCTTTCATTTCAGACAAACTCGATAAGAAGGCAGAGCTCCAGAAGATAGAGAAACAACAGCAGGAGAAGGAGGACCGGGAAGAGGAGCTCAGGGAGATGACTTCCAAATTGAGATATCGGTATAGTATATCAGTCTATCTCTCTATCTGTCTATCAGTTTATTGGTTTGGTTTACAATGATATCAATGAAATGTTTAGACGAGACGTATATCGCGAGCGCAGGAATTCTCGGTCTTCTTCGCGATCGAAATCGACATCAAAGTCGAGATCGAGTTCTTCGTCTTCGTATTGAATCGAATGTCGACACAAAACTCATTTAACACAAAACTATTCAATTATTTTGTATTTTGTGTATAACTTATTTGTAACTGAAGTTCGATCAGACGTTTAGCTCAAACTTCAATTGATTACAACTGATTGGATGGCCCGACCTGTGTCAGGCTTAGAGAGTATATAAATAGATGGAAACCAAATGGTAAATATTTGGAAACCGTAATCAAAAAATTGCGTTCATATCACGTGATCTGCAATGCTTTGAATTGAATGAATAAACTGTCTAAACCTGAAACAGTTCGGGCCATCCGAGCAGTTCAGTGTCAATTGATTATTAAAGTTAATCAATAATTATAATAAAATCAATTAACATTAGCCTATCTTTATGTCAATTGATATGAATTTAATCCAATTTAAACTTAACTGAATTAAGACATATATTACATGTAATATACATACATACAGTAAATAGTTTGTCAATATATACAGTAGACGACTCGACTCGACTCGAGTGCCTGGAATGGCACCGTTTGGCCCATTGGCTTATTTTCAAATATCGTGTATTTCTTCTACTCTATTGTTGGAAATTGTTTTGTATTTTTGTTTCGTATCTATCGAACAACGAATTGAAATAATGACAATAAAAATCATTAAAATGAAGAGTTTTTGATTTAATCTCAATTTTATATATAATATATCCTAAAAATAATTTACAATTTAATTGAAATAATAATTTCGGCGATAATTGAAAGAAAATTTAATTTTTAAAATCGATTCAAATGAGACTAATCTCTCGAATTCGATGTAATTTACTTTTTTTGAGTAAATTTTGTTTTTAATAATAAATTTAAAACTTTTAATCTTAAAAAATATCAATTAATTTGATTAAATCTAAAAATAGAAAAAAGCGTTTCATTTGTTTTCAAAATTGGTTTTACAAAACAAAGTGACCAAAAATTAGCCACAAATTCAAAAATGATTTCAAAATTGGAAAACTGTTTCAATAAATACGTTCCGAAATGCGGCGAATATTCAATTACTCATTATTTTCCTTTTCATCCGATTCTTCAGACTTTTTCCTTCTTCGACGCAATTCATTGCTTTTATCGCTATTCGAATCATCGGAACTGTTCTCCTCTTGGATTCGGTCATCAATTAAGTCACTGGTGTCTGATTTGGCGCTATTTTCGTTCGAATTCTTGTGGTCTTTGAACTCTTCACTCATTTTTGCCGGAAATATGAGATCTATTACGCAAACGATTAACTGAAATACAAACACAAACTCTCATTAGTTCCTAATTCAACCAATTCTCTGCCCCTCTCTCTCCCTCTCCCTCTCAATTATATACCAGTCCTAAGATAGCGCCCAACAGAATGGTTGCAAAAGCAAAGAGTATATATGAGCCCCAGTAAGGAATGCCGTAATCCTCGACCAAACGGTTGTGAACAGCTCTCAAAGCCATTGATATTTTGAAAAAATACGATACGATTGACATTCTATACGATTGCATAGAAGATAGTAATAGTAATGCGTTAATGAGTTAATGAGTTAATGAGTATTAAGTCGAAACTGACTGATAAGAGTCGGGAGACTTCCAGTTGGAGACTGTTTCCAATGTCTGCCACTTCTTCTCTTCGACAAAACTAATGAATGTATTGCTATCTCGCGATCCCTTGTATTGGCGAAAAACGCCGTCTTTTACGCTAAACGCAAACAAATTGAGTACAAAATCACTAAATATTTCTTAAATCAAATATTAAAATAGAAGACCAACTGATAAATGGTTGGAAGCGCTGTCACCATAAACCGACCGCTCAGTCCGGGATTGGCCGTCACGTCGACGGCTCCGACTTTGATGCTATAGTTGGACACAATTTCGGACAAATGGGTCAAACATTCAATTATAATATAAACAAATCGCACAAAACCTTAGATCTCGACTCCAGTCGGCAAAAGAGTCCCAATCCTTGGCCATAGCCCTACAGGCCGGACACCAGGGCGCGAAGAACTCAACCATCCACTCCCCGACCAGCATCTCATCCCAATTCTCTTCGTCGAGCGTTACTAACGAACCCTTGGATTCGCTTTTTGTTATTAATAGTAATAAAACTAAAGACGAAAACATAATTCGCTTTAAATCGACTTTCGATTCGATTAAATCGATTTTCATTTTGTTTTGTTTCGAATCTAATCAACAGTTTAAACAAATTTTGACTAAAAGTATATAAAATAGTTTTCAATAGTTTTTGTTTTCAATGAATTAACTCTTTTTAATAAATATTTTAAACTAAATTCAAATCCGATTGAAATGAATGTAAAAATCGGCAAAAATATCAAAACAATTGATAAAAGATTTCAAACATTCATTCAAATGACGTGTCTTTAAGACTTTCATCAATTACGTCATTTGAAATATTTCCAAACATTTTAAAAATTTTAATGTTATACCAGGGTTAATTATGTTTCTCACTAGATTTGTATTTTTTATTAATAAATATTTGTTATATGATTCTAATAATCTTTTACTTTAATATAAACATAAATTGCAAAAAAAATCCGATTAATAACTAAAACGTTAATATAAATATAATTGAAAAAGACAACAAATTGTTAATGCAGCATATTTTTATATGACATATTACAAAAAAATTAATGATAAAAACTTTAACATGCCATTTATTGTTCTAACTTAGTTCAGTCAAATCCATGAATACAAATTTGGACTAAAATATAAAGTTATATATTTATGATGAAAATTTGTTCAATTTAACTGGATTCAAACTGAATTTTGTACCAATTTAAGAAATAAAATTTTAATTTTGGTCCAAGAACCCAAAAAATAGCCAGTCGCCAAAGGCAAAATTGTAGGGAAAAATATCTCTGCGTGCACCAAATACTAGGGGAGGAAGGGGGGAATTCCAATTTTTAAAATCAGGGGGATTTTTGGCTGATTTCACTTCATTATGATTCATAAATTATGAATTCCTGTATTATTATTATTAATAATATTATTAAATAATATTATAATTTATAATCCAAAATATACTGTATAATACTAGCTAGGAATTAATGATAATAAGAGGGATTCACATTGTTTTAAACTAAAGTTATATTAAGTTTATATTAATACTTAGAATTTATAAATATTGTTTATGAATTTAATAAAACTTTCGACAGAATAAAAAGCATAGTTTAGATCTCAACCAATGTTACATTTCATTCATTTAGTATTTATTGCAAATTTTTTTTATATAAAATTGAGCCGTTATTTCAATAATAAAGTAATAATAATCATTGAATTGTTAGTCAAAACCTATTGCATAACTATGAGCCGAACACTAAATTGTCGATTTCTAAAAACTCAATAAAATCATTAATAGACGGAATCTAAAGCAAAGCCTCGATCAGAACTAATGAAATAAAATTCATGTGAGACTCGAACTTATTTTTATATATTATTGATCACAATTTTCTGGTGAAATACTGTTGTATTCATTTGAATAGCATTCTATTCACTGAGTCATTAAGATTTTTATAGTGTAGAGCACAACCATCTGCTCGACGGCAAAACTAAACTCTAATCTATTGTTCAAATCGTTCATAACTTTTGCCGGATAAGTCTACAACGTTTTGATCTCATTTTTAATATGCATAAAGTTATTCAAATATACTCTTGTTTACAAATTCCAATATATGGAAAAAATTTCTTTATTTCAAATCTAGAAATTTAAATTGAAATTCACTTTATTTTACTTTAAATTTTATTTACTTGATATTTGATTTGAATATTTTATGAAAATTGTTCAGAAATTGAAAAATAAATCGACCAATCAAGGTAGAAATAGACATTAGATAAATAAGGAGGGAATGATTAAAAACAAGTTTTATTTCATATAATAAAATTATTTTTTACTATTTCTTTATACGTACGAATAGTAAAATTTTTAATAAATATTTTACATGTTTTCTGCCAAATAAAAGCTGAATTTAATTGTTATTTTAAACTGATTTAGCCATTTAAGCACTTAAAAAAATATTTGTTTTTGTCTATTAATTCTGTTTTTTAATTCAAAAATGTTAAATTATTCTATTAATTTATTTTATAAATAAGATATTTTTGTTTTAATTTCCATTCAAACTTTTGTGCCAATATTTTATTATTACAATACTATATGACTTAATGTGCAGCAGCCTATAAATTTAGCAAACAAGAATTTTTATAAAATAAACTTAGCATAAATTTAAAACTAAAACTAATTTCGGTTGCATGTTTAAGTTAAATGACAAAATTCATAAATAAATAAATAAGATATTTATAAATTACAAAATTGTTTAAAACTGTAATAAACTTTAAACCAAAGATAAGATTTCTCCACCATTTGTCCGCTTAACTCATTGGTGAAGCTAATTGTGCTTTTGAAGACACAGTCTGTTGATAAAGATCACAAGAAGTGGTCGAAACTTTCTGAAATATAACGCGCTTGTAGTCAACAATAATTGTGCAAAAGTAACAAAATAGTTACAGTTTTCAATATTTATTAAAATAATTTTTTAAAATCAAATAAAATTAAATAGTTAATTTTGTTGAGTAGTCGTGTTTTAGCTTAAGTTATACCCAATTTACAAAATAGACTAAAATATAATTAGTTAAATAAGTAAATGCATAAAATAAAAAAAACTAAATATTTGTTTGAAATTATTTCAATTTAATTATTCTTATATTAATAAAACATTTATTATACTATTGTTCAATATATGCTTTAAAACTATTTCGATATTACCTCTCATTATAAGTTATTTATTTAGTTAATAACGATTATAATAGCATTAATTTCAATGACAACAAGAGATTGCTTAAAATGAGTTTCATTTTCCACGTTAACTGGTATATCGGCGCCAGAGGTATGATTCATACCATTAATGCATTCATTCAGTAATTAATTTATTCATTAAATTATTACGTTTTGAAGCATTAGAAACATTAACTCATTAGACATTCATTATCCAACACTTGAACGGTTTTTATAAATACAGTATTATACAATGTATTCCTGTATAGAACTTTAATTTTAATTCTATAATTTATGAAATTTAATTAATAATATTTCAAAAGTTAAAACATGTTCATTTCAATTGGTATTCTCCTAAATAAATAATCAGAAATTAATTTTTAGTTATAAATATTTATTTATTTAACTTCAAAAACGGTTTTATATTAAACGACTCTATTATGAAGTTATGTTTAAATGTTTGCCAAAGAAATGAATTTTAACTTTATTTGTGATAAAAGCGAGTTTAGGGAATTGCGTGCTTTTAATCTACAAAAGATAAAAAACTTTTACTTTACTTTACTTGTGGTATAATTCAAGCAAAAGTGTCTTTCGTTTTGTGTATACAATATACAATAAATTGAATGCATTTAATCATTCTTTGTGTCGACAAACAAAATATATTCCGTATACGACATATAAATGATATGGTGTATGGGCTGCACAGTATATCCTACATAACCTCACCCTTTGTAAACAGTTGGCCAGAACTGCATTTTCTAATTTAAGCGACAGTCGATTCCTGATTCAATGTAAAAATTTGAAATTGTTTTTCGCATAAATTGTTTCAATTATCAGATTTACGCTTAATTGGACCAAATTTTATTACTAAATTATGTCTTTGTATTGCTATTCAAAATACAAGTAATTATTGAAATTGTTTGGGTCTGCTCTCAACAAAAGCAAAAGAACAGCCGTTCGAGCCTTTAGTTCGTTTGCATTTCTCACACACTATCCAATCGAAAGCCAACATATCTTTTAGAGTACTAAACCAAATGCCATTTTTTAAGTCTACTTTTATCAGATTTTTTTGCAATTGTTATATGCAATACAAATGAATTCTCTTTACTCTACTTTATATATACATCGCATTGAAGCGTATGATGGGATGGGAAAGAGAATAGGAATGAGATTGGGAATGGGATGATCTGAACAAAAGTTCTCATACTTGTCGTGAGACGCGTGTCGGGACTGCAAATACCCCAAAGGTTTTGCGTCGAACTTCGATTCGTGGGATTCTTTTCTATCGTAAACTATAGATTGGATTCTATAGTATAGTGAAAGTAGTTGAATAAACTTTGCATTCATATCTATTCACATCAAAATTATCATTCATTCACTTTTTTTACTTTTATAACACTAACGATGAGCTAAATTAAATTTTAACAAAAACTAAATTTTTATTGATATTGATAGTTATAATTAAATTTATTTAATTGCATGATAAAAGTTATTGAATGTATTTTGGCAAAAAAAAACATTTATTGTAACAAAACTTTATCTAAATGCACATATACTTAAAATTCAACCCTCTACCTTTCTGCTTTTCCTGGTAAAAATTAATAATCAAATTACATGAAAATATTTAGTACAATGTTTTGAATGTTTTAAAATTAATTGTTAGTACTGATTAAATTATAAACTAATCAATAAAAATATTTAGTAAAATAACTTCAATCAAATTTTATGCATTAAAGCAATTTTGCGTTACAGAGCACTTGTATGGCCAGATGTTGTAGATATGTGTTGTTTCAACGTTTGTTTAATAGAGACCTAAATAACTCTTTAGTCCACATATACTGTAGGTCTGAAGAGTTGTCATATAATTGTATCAAAATTACATTTAAGTGATTCGTAAATCTGAACCATTAAAACATTAGATTATCTTATATTCATTATATTAAGTTCTAAGCGTTATGTAATATTTTAATGGATTGGGTGCAGAGCACCAAATGACACCAAATTTCAAACTAAATGACAGAGAAGCATTTCAATAACAGATGCAATAAAATCCTTATATTGTTTTCTCTATTGATTTGAGTATAAATGAAATGACAGAAACGATAGCAATGACTGGCATTCGTCAGTTCGTCATTCCGTTGGGATTGTTGTTAAAAAAGGAACTCAAGTCTCCAGTCTCTCGAATCACTCCAATCACTCCATCACTTGTACCGCTTCTCTCAAAATCTGTAATACAGACCATAGAATGTGAACGAGTCGTATGTCAAAAGTTTGCAAACCCAGACCTACCAGACCTATCAAACCTACGCGTGCACTTACACTCCACTCCGGTCATGGGAAAGAGGGGACACAATAATAATACTTTGATTAACCAAATTCTGAACAATACTATGCGATTACATTGAACTGAATTCCGCGGCATTTCTATCGCATAATACATAAATGACTGAATCATCAAATTCAGGCATTCATTCATTCGCCTCTGCATTCTATCTAACATTTTTGCAAAATCTCTAAATTATAACATTCTCTTCATTTGTAAGACATTGTCTGATATCTGATATGTGGTTTAAAACAGTGAATATTATAAAAAGATAGCGACTATAGCAATAGCAACAGGCGTTCTCTTATTCTGAATTTTATGCATACTATTGGCACACAAACTGTCATCAAAATCAAATTAAGCGAATATTTGAATATTTATGCACAAAAGGAAGCAAATAATATATAAGTCGTTTAAATCAAAATAGTTTTAAAATGTTCTGTTAACTAACCAACTAAGTAATATCTTTTTAAAAAACTATATATATACATTAACATTATAATTTTTCTTTATATAAAGTTATAGCGTTAAATTAAGAAGATCAAATATTTTAAAAGAAATTTTGTTAAACATATAATATTATCAATTAGAAAAAGATGGCTTTATAATTAACTGATACCACTATCTAATTACTTTTGTTTAAAAAACGATTATTATATACAAATATAAAAATATATACTGCATAGATGCATAGATACTTATTCATGAATTATGATTCATTATATGTATTAATATAATAATATAATACTGTACAATGTAATATTATTTGCATGCATTGCACAAAAGTGTCTTTTACGGCACTAAAACATTCTATCTAGAATTTAGTCTATTTTAGGCTATTGTTCAGATTTGTATCAAAATATTTTAGATTTAAAAAGAATAAAATAAAAAAACTTAATTAGTTAAAAATTAAGTAAAATATTTGCAAAAACAAGTTAAATTTAAAGTGACAAAAGTACAGCTGCTCTCAGCTAACAGTACGACACAAAGCATAGAATTCATTATATTCAAGATAAACCTAAACCTGTGCCATAACGAGCTAAGAGTAAACAGTTGAAAGTGGAGTGAGAAAGGGAGAGAGAGAGAGGGAGAGAGGCGAGGGAGTGAGTGGTTGGGGAGAGAAAGTGCATAAAACCGTTGTCTGCGCTACGTACTGGTATTGAAGCCAAACGGGACCAGAATATACGTAAAAGCCGGTTATAATACAGCAATGCATGAAATGCATGAATTGCTCTAACCTAGTGGTGAATGCAATGAATGGTATGTATGAGTGGTATGAGTGCAGAGCAAAGCTGTAGTGACAGTAGAGAACCCGTACAGAATATGTATGTTCGCGCGTGTAGGCCGAGTAGAGTAGAGCCGAGTGGGGCTTAATTTGCATACAGCTGCAGCACCGACAACAATGGGCACAGTGATGTGTACGGGTCGAGTCAGACTGACTGTATTAGTCTCGAAAACTATTTTTTTATATAAATTATATCGAATAACACTTACACTATAGTTAGTCTAGTCTTACTGTTAACAAAAACTGTTAATAATTTTAATTTTCAAGTGTAGACCAATAGTTGCATTGAAATACAGGTCATTAAACGTTAAATTTCAGGTTTTGTTTCACTTGTGATGATGAGCTGTAATGAGATTTTCTTTATTTTTCATTACCATTACAGACATATGGGTGTTATGGCACTGAACTCGAATATTGGCCCAAACTTTAACTACTTATCCATTGTATCGAAAAGAAGAAAAGCCCGTATTTTAGTGCAACAAATACTGATAAAACTAACATAAATCTGCAAAATATAACAGATTTTATTAATATATAAATTGCAACACATTTACGAATAAGTGATTATAGCAATTAAATTACTGTCTGTGAGAAGTGTTTTTAAAAACAACAAAATAATCAAATAATGAATTTCTAAATGTGCTCGATATATGAATTTAAAAAACATATGTAATGAACTTTTTTAGTCATTTATAATAATTTTAATCTAACAGAGTATTGCAAAGCAATGCAAATACTACAGAGTATTACTAATTAATGCGATCATAGAGCGATCAGATTGTGTTAAATTTGCATCAATTGTTAGCAAGACATGAGTGAGCGATGCGGTGAAAATGGGTGAACTGGCGAAGAGCTGTATTACTGTATTACTGTATGAACATATCATTGCATTATAGCTATAAAATCCGTTTATTCAATACTTAAAACATTGAGTTCTGGTGGGTCGGGCTATAGGGGCGCCAATACATTCTACGGGTCTACGGCATCCCTCAATGCCTGAGTGCCTCATTGCTAGAGTCCATCAGTAGTCTAACAGTTAGACTGAAAGTACTGTACAGTCGGTACAGTACTGCAAAGTACTGTCGGTATCATAAGCTGCTCTATATTGAGGCCCATTAGCTTTGAGGCGGTTCGTTGTGATGGAACTGAGTGTTAGCACAGTTACGAAGAGAAGGCATAAACGCGTGCGTTCTCTCACTACAGCTCTAACTTGAATTGACACCAACTCTAATAAAAGACAGTTTTCCACAGATCTCAACTCAATTGATATGTTCACCAATTCTAACTCTAACTATACTATCTATACCTGTATTTTATATAACTTCAAAACTATGTGTCTATAAGTAATACTTTTTGAATGTTTGCCATTATTTTTATGCTTAAATCAACTCTAAAAGAAATTAATTCAAAGTGTTCAACAGCTGCGTCCAAACACTGGTTCCTAACAGTGATCAAACATATATTTTCAAATCTAGTCTATTGTATAACTTTTTTAATGTTTAATTATTAAGTAAATTAAAGTCGCCGTCCATTTAGACAAAAGTTATTATAAGTTTAATAATTGAAAAGTATTCTAGTCTTGAAGTGAGCCGAAGTCCAGCGCCAGAGCCCAGTGCCCAATGCCTCGAGGCTTTCTAGTCAAGCGTTATCCAAATCAGTTGTCAACTGATAATTCGTGTCCAACCTCTCAAAGTGTGGATCAGCACAAGAATTGTGTTTCGTTGCCTTTAACCACTCGCCCACTCATATATCGCTATTCAGATGAAGACCGTTCGAACTCGAGCTCTTCAGAACAAGAAGCGGCTTCAGTCACAAGCATTCCATCGCCGATCACTCTCAACCAATCGGCCCATCCTTTGGCTTCTTTGGCTCTTTCGCCACCGCTTTTGTCTTATAGCCAACAATACTCGAAAACAGAGGTAACGAACAATCGAATCAATTGTTTGATTGAAGATCTCTGCGATGTTATGCTATGCTATGCTATGCCATTATGTGCTATGCTATGTATCAAAGACAATATAATATAGAAATGCATTAACTCTCACGCCATTCCCTTATTAATCTTATTTTCCAAGAAATTCGTGAGACTTGAGCATTAGATCCACTATTATTTTACTTTCAAATTCTTATTATAGAACAGACTATTAACTCATTTATCTTTTAGTTAATTTACTGTCACTTTATTACCATTTAATTAATGCCATTCTATAGCAATAATGCAATTATTTAGCATTAAATTCATATAAAAGTAATGAAAGCCAAAAATTGATGCATTATTTAAGTTGATATACATTGCTTTGAACAGTTGCCACAAGAAGTACCGCTCGCTTTAACCAAATCTTCGTTTTCATTGGACCGCAAGACGTCTTCGACCCCTAACGATGACGAGAGCTCATCCGCTCTCGACCTCCGCTGTCCAAACTTCATATTCCACTTTCCCGACCGAATGCCATCGTCAGCCCCACCTGCCTTTCAACGAAACCTGTCCTCTTTGGTGAGCCGTTCGCCGAATAATAAACCGAACGCTTCTGTTAGTACTTCGAAGAAACGACATTCAATAGAAAGCCAACAAAAGTCGGTTAAAAGGCATAAAGTGATTCGCAAATTGAATTTCGATGAACACAAGTCGTCTCCAGTCTCCGGCACTTTCATTCGTGATTCCGATAGTGAAGACGACTTTACGTCCCATTCCTCGTGCGTCCGTCGCTCGGGCGATATTGATCCAAGTCTTAATGTGGTTGTCATAACCGACGAGGCCCGGGCGGAGATTGCAAAGATTGAGAATAAGATTGGAGATTATATCTGCAAACTGTGCAAGGAAAGGTATAATGACGTGTTCGAGTTAGCGCAGCACAGATGCACCCGCATAGTGCACGTGGAATACCGTTGTCCTGAATGTGATAAAGTGTTTAACTGTCCGGCCAACCTAGCATCACATCGAAGATGGCATAAACCCAGGAATGCCTCGACTAATAGCAACGAAAATAACAAGAAAAGTAAAGTATCGGTTGTCGGCACTGCAACCATCCATCCGGAGCCCAACAATACGAGTTCGAGTTCAGTAGACACCAGTTCCAGCATTTTAGCCGAAACTACGGCCAACCAGAGCCAGGAGAGCGGGGACGGACAATACGAGTGCGAGTGCTGTTGCAAGAAGTTCCGTCGAAGCGCTTATTTGAAAAAACATTTATTAACTCTTCATAACATCGATATCGAGAATAATAAGCCGACAGAAAGTGACGAAAAATGTTTTTTACTTAATGTGAATTCATTGAAGAAAAAGCGAAAAATGTTTGAATTCACTGATTCTATCACTGAATCAAACAATGAGAAAGAGTTGATTCGAAATGATTTCAAATACCGGTGTTTGAAATGTAGTCTTATATTTCAAAACGATATTTCCTTAGAACTGCACAACAAGTCTGTCCACACAATCGAGTCTCTGAGCCGTAGAGTGACTGAAGCAGAGCTGGCGATACATAAAAGTAAATATCATTTGAACAAAGATAGCGATTCTTTATTAAAGTCCGTTCATTCGGTTATTAAACACGAATTGACGTAAAGTCAATCACTTGTTTAACTATATCGATATTATGCTTCTATTGAAGATCAAATTGAAACAAAACTAGTCATTAAGTCATTATTAATAGTCATTTCGAGAATACATACGAATAAAATTGTGTTAACGAATAGCAATGTTATTCTAGTCTTGAATATTGGAATGTTATGAATGTTGAGAATAAGGATTTAGTCAGAAATTCAAGTTTACTTTTTTCCTTTTCGCTTCAATTTTGCATTATTTAATTTGAAATTTTTATACTATTTTTACGCTTATACTCTATTTTAATTCCAATATTTTGTCATAACTTTGCAATCAATCAATAATTACATAATTATGTAATAGGTTTTTAAAAATAAGATATTAATCAATTTGTTTATTTAGATTTGATTAATTTTTTAAATTTATTTTAAAACTTTTGATCAAAAGTCGATAATATTAATTATTATTTTAAATCAATGAAACGACTCAGACGTTTAGATAACAATCTATAAACAATCTTCAGATTGACTTCACTGTAATGTTCATTGGAGTGCCTTTTAATGCTTTTAGAAACTGTTTTTCATATCATATCCTATATCTAATTGAATAATATTATATCAGTTCATATAAACTAAACGAATGCATAGATATCTTGAGCACAGCTTTGAATTATACATGTATAAATACAGTATATAGAGTCGAGAAACATTGAAATGGCACATTGGTATTTTGATATTTATAACTTTTCAAATGTTAATAAATTTAATTATAACAAATTAAAACTAAAATAATAATAAATTTTAATATACTGTATATCCAAATTTGATGATTTTGTTAATTCTGGTTAATTTTTAAAAACAATAAAATTCTAATAATTGTCAATTGCTTGTATGTTATATTCAATTTCTCACTTTTGTTGGATATTGTAATTAAATATTTTACAAAACAAACACAATTTAAAATTTTAATTTAAGATGATACAAATAAATTTATCTGTTTTCCAATTAATTTAACATGTGTAATTAACATATTTAAAAATTTTGTTTTTAAGAAAAACAATTCTTATTTTATAATTATTAAGTAATAATTCAAATTAAATTGTTATAAACATAATTATGATAAAACCAAAAACAACTCTAATTGTATAATTGTACCAAGATACAACTTTACCTGAAATGCACGAATAAAAGCACATTTAATGAGTTAATTGACTGTAAATTAATTAAAAATTTAAACTAAGTTATTTTGATAATTCATTAGCAAAGGTACAAGTAAAACAAATTCAATTATTATATTTATAAATGAATAAAATTTGGTTAACCAATACTTATATAAAAATAAATTATTTAAATAAAAACTGATTCAAATTTCAAGTTAATAAAAATTGAAAATAATTTTATCTGTCAGTGATTGTCAAGGATTGGAATTCAATAATAAATTAAGACTTAGGCTTAATATCTAAGATTGAAATTAATTTGGGAGCAGTTGCTGAGCAACTTATGTCATAGTTTGCTATCATGTGTGCTCTGATAAAAGGTCAACAGATTGTCATAAACATCGAGTATTAGTTATATTATATACACTTATAATAATGATAGAAAATATTATCCGAAGGGATATACAGGCAATGGAAGCAATAGCTCAATAGAAAATTGAATGCCAATGCGTGTCGCACTAACTCAGTCGCTCTAATAAAGCTAACTGAGCACTAGGTCTGAGAGTGACTCTTCCTTCCAATTACTGTACGTATTGACAAAAAAATAACTTTTTCTCTATTCTGGTCGGAATGAAATGTAGGCACAAATAGAGTTTAATGCAGTATATAAATGCTTTAGATAGGAGATAGCGATGGTTTGGGCGGATAATGTTTATGTTGATAGAATAGTACTGTACATATTACATACTAGATTGTACTGTACATTTATACATTGTAGTATGTTGATAGCTATTGATGGTCAATAGTGGCCTTAAATGTTGGTTTGAGCACGCAAATTCAGACTTAGACTCTAGCAACTTATACATCGAGTCACGCAATACCTCGCTTCCACTGCCGGTGTTGTATTGCACCAGAAGTTCTAATAGGCTTTTCTCTCGATTTAATTCTCTGGATCAGCTCTACCTGAAATAGAATCAGCGCATACTAAAGAGCACAGGTTTAATACCCTTACAAACAAACTGTCTCTACCAGTGCAACCATTCCTACCATTCCTCTAACTCGACATATAAAGCAAAGAAATGTGATCTCCTTTTGCACTGTCTCTGCCTTTCAAAGATCCAGTGCTCTGTAGAGCAATTCAGTCATTGATTGGCAAACCTAACAAACCTAACACAAACTCCAAACTGAATTAGAATTTGAGAATAGAGTTAGAATCAAATTCTCTTATATTTATTCCAAGACTATACCCACGACTGTATTCATATGTTTTGTCTTCTTATTGCCGGTATTGGCAATAATATTAATGATTTAAAATATCATTTATATCTCTCTAATAGTTCTGAATGAGAAAACTTAGACTTCAATACAATCTTTGTTTCAATCCTCAGATTTAATATACGAAACCATATCAACTGAATATTCTAAAGGAATTCAATTATATTTGCTTTTATACGACTACTAAATAAATTTTAATAAATTGCATAAAAATTCAAACAATTTATTACTTTATTCTAATTAATAGTTTATTTATATTTTAAAAAAGTACAAGCAAGCATTTATTCAAATTAATGTTTATATCAATATATTATAATATTAACTAAAATTTGAGTCAACACTAGTTATTAAAATTTGTAAACTGTTTCAATTGAAATCTTTTTTTAGAAATTGCTTTAAATTCTATTGAATGAGCAGTAATTCACACAAAACTGTTGATTATTTTTAAAACATAAAAACATTTTTGAAGAGATATCATATAACAGATAAGTTAATAATAAAAATATTAATAAAAATCGAGAGCTTTGTTAAGGTACTACTTCATCAAACCATACTTACAATACTTTTATAATAAAATATTAAATTTATTATTCTTTTGATTGAAATACTTTGAATATTAAATTTAATTAATCAATAAATATATCATTAGAGCGAATGCCTGTTGCAATGCATGCAATGCCTGCCATATCTGCGGTAACCCATGTCATAGTCTACTCTATATTCTTGTAATTGTATTATTACTTGTATTACATGCCGAGGAGTAAACTAAGACGATAAGAGTATTCATTATATTATATCAAATTAACTTATACTCTCTAACAGGTCTGGTAGGTCTGTTAGGTCTGGTAAGTATACAGCATACTGTACACTGCACACAAAGTCAGTGCACGAGTAACAGGTCTAAAGTAATTCCGTTTCTGCCCGACTCATGCCATTCAGTCACTCAGTTCTCAGTTGCTATACATTTGCTTTAATACGACTAGAAGCCACTATTTTATATCCAATCGATCAAATTTATATTTCATTTTTGCACATAAATGCATTTGTGCGACCATTAGTTCAAACAATAACTTCACTCCAGCTTTCGATCCAATACCTATAGGCTATAGGAGTCTTCACTCTATGACACTAACCGGGAGTTCACATCAAATCATTGTCTAATCCAGCTTTTAAACTTGTTATTAATACTAATTAATACTAATTATTAAATGCTAAGTACAAATTTTAAAATTAAATCAACTACCAATATTTTAAGCGAGAAATTTTTTCCACAAAATTTTGGCCAAAAACCTAGGGGGATCAAGGGAGGAATTTTTTCAAAAACGCTCAAAAAACATATATATATTTATGATGAAATTTTTTCTAAATTTACTAGATTTAAACCAAATTTAGCATCAATTTATGGAAAATTTCCTAATTTTGGCCAAAAAAAGAAAAAATCGAGGAGGAGTACCTTTTCGCGGACCAAATGCTAGAAGGGGGGGGGGTAAACCCAAATTTTTAAAATAAGGGGGGTTTTGGCTGGTTCCTGCTTTAAATCGAATAAAATTTAAATATTAATTTTTAAAATTTTTTAGTAAAATTAAAAATAGTTTTAATTTATAATATATATTAATTAAATTATGAAAACTTAAATTAAAATACATCAAAATTAGTCTGTTGAGTTGAATATTTTTTTGCGTTTATTCAATCCGGTTTCGGTCATGTTTTGCATAACGTTTCTGCAATAATGATATATAGTATGTCTGATAATAAAAATATGACAAAATCTATTGTCGAATAATTTATCAAATTATATACATTCGATACAAAATATGAATTTGTTGTTAATATTGACGAAAATTATTATTAAAAAGCAATCATTATCAAAACTTTCAGATATGTTACGTTGACAAAAATAAAAATACACACTAGACAACATTTTACTTTAAATTTTAAAATTTTAAATGCTAATCAAAAACCTTTTGAAAACATATATTGATATTTTTTAAACTACAGAAATTTGATATTAGTTTAGTATAAAAGTTTTCAAGTATTTATTGAATCTTTAATTTAATATTTTTAATAACTTAAATTTTTAGATTTTAGATTATTAAATTAAAAGTTTAATAAAATGTAAAAATACATAAATTAATAGTAATTTTTAAATTTGTTTTTATATAATTTATATAATTTGCAATTTTGAATTTAATTAACTTGTTATTCAAATACTAAATTATAATAATAACTTTACTTATTCTTCTTACATTCAACGAATTCTTCTAAGTTCTGAAACAAATAAAATTTTATTTCCGTTTTATTTCAAAAAATTGATTTTTTGTTTAAAAAATTGAATTAAATACAAATTTCTCAAAATTTCTCAAAATCAAACGCACGAATGGTTTTGCAATAAAATAATGTTTAATATTCTAAAACTTTTAAAATTGCTACTTTATAAAAATAAAACTTTTATGTAAATTGAGAATTTAATTTTAAAATTTGAATAAAATAAAAATATCTTTTAATTAAAAAAAAACTAAAAATAAATATTATGAAAACTTTTAAAATATTCTTATGAAATCAAATTTTGGTTTTAAATATTTAAAATAAGAATATAAAATTTCTTTAAAATCTTCTAGCAACTAGAAAGGTAAAGTAAAATTTTGATTTTATACTAATTGAAAATGTTTACTAGCTTACAAGTTAAATAAATTTGTGTTAAAAAATTTAATTAATATATTAACATTTTAAATGTTTATTAAACAAACAAGATCTAGTTAGATGTATTTGCAAGATACTAACTTGCTATGTATAACATTGATAAAAGGTTTTTTAAAATGCAGAATCTTTATATAGCCATGTTTAGTATCAGAAAGAATTTAATCGAGCAAAAGTAAAGCAAAGTAACATAAAACGTACAAGAGTATAAATCAAAATCAATTTACGAGTCAATTTATACAAAAGTTTTGTTTTATATTTATTAATAAAAATGATTAATTGTAAAAGTTTAATAATTTTGTTATTACTATTAGTATAACTTGTTTGACTTTATTTAATATGTTTAATTTTAAAAAATTTTATATTTCTTATTAAAAATTACTTATCATTAAGTTATTATTAATCAAATTAGTTTTTTAGAATTGATCTGTAGAATAATTATTTAATATACGTATATATTATTTTAAATGTAAAGTAATTTATGACTATTTAAAATATTAATCTGATTGAAGATATGTTAGTCCATATGTTAGTTCATATGTTAATCCCAATGAATATATTGATTTGAAGATATGTTTCGGAGTTTTATGTTTAGTTTTGCTCGATTTAAATTCTTTCTGTTTATTATATTAAAGATAAATTAAAATTGTTTTCAATTACGGTATAGCTAAACTTAAATCTCTTGTAAATCAACACAACTTAAAAGTATTTATAAAATTTATTACAAAAAAATTAAATTTCCAAGTTATTCTACAAAAAGTTAAAATTTATTTGAAATTTTACTGAACATTAAAACTGTAATTATATTTACGAACAGTTTGGATGCTCATTAGCTTTATGTTTTAATAAAAAAATTTTTTTTTAATAGTTGTTTTAGAGTCTCAGTAGATCAGAGATCAGCCAAAAATCCCTCCCTGATTTTGAAAATTGGGATTTATCCCCCCTAGAGTTTGGTCCACGAAAAGGTATCCCCCCTTCGGCGGCCGGCAAATTTTTTTGGTTTTTTGCCCAAAATTAGGAAATTTTCCCTAAATTGGTGCTAAATCCGGTTTAAATCCAGTTAATTTAACTAAATTTTATCATAAATATATGGGTTTTTTGAAAAATCCCACCCCTGATCCTCCCCCTAGGTTTTTGGCCAAAATATTTTGGAAAATCCCCCCTCTGATCCCCCCCTGGATCGTCCGATCTTCTGAATCCCTGCAGTAGATCATTGCATCATTATTACAGTACATTATAAGTCAGTTTAATAAAAATCAGTTTAAAACAATTTCATTATTGTTACATATTAAGCCTTATACAGCAATTCTAAAATCTAACTTCTTCAGCTATTTACAATTTTCTTAAATATCCTTGGTTAAATTTAAGTAAAAAAATTTTTGCAACTATAGAATTTTACAAGAAACTTATTATATCGATAATTTGTTAAAATTTTAATTTGAACTTGAGTAACAAGATAAAATTTGCTTAGGAAAATTTACGTAAGATAAAAAACATTTAAACAATACAATTTGTTAATATTAAAATTTAATTAGATACGTGTATTTTTGTTTTTTAAAAATTATGATCTTGAACAATTTTAATCATTACTAAAATCTATAAAACGTAATTTTGTTACGCTTGTAAGTTAAACATCCTTGGTAATTTTTAAGCAAAAAAAAATTTTTATTATTATAATTTTGAAAATTTAAATACTCTTTACTAGAAACATATTAAAAATTAAAATATTTTCTATTGAAAATATTTAACCTAAATTTAACTCACATTATTGTGATTAATACAGTTTGTCATAGAAAATATCATTTTTATTTTTAATATGTTTATAGCAAAGAATATTAAAATTTTTATTCAATATTTAATTAAATTTTAAGTAATTTGGCTACTTTTCAGCCGTTGATCTGATGATTATGTGTGCGTTTTGGTTGCTTTACAGCAGGCATTGTGAAGGGGGGGGATCAGCCAAAAATCCCCCCTAATTTTAAAAAATGGCATTTATCCCCCCCCTAGCATTTGGTCCGAGAAAAGGTACCCTCCCTCGAGGTTTTGCCGGCCGTCTTCGGCGGCCGGCAAATTGTTTGGGTTTTTTGCTCAAAATTAGGAAATTTTTCCTAAATTGGTGCTAAATCCGGTTTAAATCCAGTTAAATTAACTAAATTTAGTTTAAATCTAGTTAAATTAACTAAATTTAGTTTAAATCCAGTTAAATTAAGTAAAATTTCATCACAAATATATAAGTTTTTTGAGCGTTTTTGGAAAAATCCCTCCCCTGATTTCCCCTAGGTTTTTGGCCAAAATTTTGGGAAAAATCCCCACCCTGATCCCCCCTGGATCGGCCGACCTTCTCAATCCCTGCTTTACAGCAAACCCGTAGCCACTACGTTTGATTCGGCACTGTTTACACACATACTCATCAGATCAACATCTGAAAAGTAGCTATAATTTATAAATTTTGTTTAAAAAATTACTTAAATATTAGTTAAATAGTGAATAAAAATTAGTCTTAATGTTTGGTTTTGTATTGACCACAAGTTTTGTGTGGTATATCTTTCTTTCTAATTTTACTAACTCTATTATGCAACAGTATTAGTTATATAGTTATATATATTCTTTAAAAAACATTTACTAGCACTGCAAATTAATATATTTATACAAAAATTAAGTCCAACATTCTTCAACTTAAGACATGTTGATATTAAATAAGTGACCGAATTCCTAACACACTCTAAAATAAATAATTAATCTGTTTAAGTAAATTTATAATATATTATTGACAAATACAGACTTATTAGTTTATATCTTTCTTAATGCAGAAAATTTTAATAAAAAACATAAATTTTAAAATGTTTAAAGTAAACAAATTATTGATACAAAAAATTATTTAATTAACTTACCATGATTCCCGTTTACTTGCTCACGGCTTTAAGAAACTTGATTACTGATTTTGGAACATTTAAAACAAGTAGAAGCTAACTATATTAGTTTTAACCGCAATTGGGGGCGTTAGAGGGCTTTTTGGTTGTAAAGTTTATATGGGGAAAAATAAGATTTTGGTTTTTATGGTTAAGTGGCATGATAAAAACCATTCAAAATAACTAAAAACATTATTTTACGGCAAAAGAAATAAAAATACTAATATTTGAGTCAAATGGTAAACAATTTGCATATGATTTATAAAGAAATCATATTTTACAATGCATGAACAATACAACCAAAAAGCCTTCTAACGCCCCCAATTGCGGCTAAAACTAACATAGTTAGCTTCTAATTACTTTAATTGTTCCAAAAACAGTAATCAAGTTTCTTAAAGCCGTGAACAAGTAAACGGTTATCATAGTTAGTATAATATATAGATTACAAAGTAAATTGCTTAAATTTAATTCAGTATCTAATTATCGACATATAATCGAATTGAATATTGAAAATAAAACAGAATTGAAATGTTATTATAAGCCGTTATAAAAGCGCTGATTATTAGAAATGAACAGATGTCTGAAATCAATGATTATACTGCTATTGAAGATCTGACAACTTGTGGCGCACTTAGCCTACAATGCATTTGATTCTGATTCCAGAGCGTTCTCCCCATCACTCCATCACTCACTTCAATGCATTCATTCATTTCGTCCCACATTATGATCGCAACTAATCGAGAGATCGGTTCAAACTCTAACAACATTTCGCATAATAAAGTCATTTTGGATTTGATTTTAATATTTAGTACTATTCTCCTCTCAAAAAAGTTTGGGTTAAATATATTATTAACTTATTTTTTAAAATTTAGCTTGAAATTATATTTTCTAAGAATATTGCAATTTAATTTTACAAATATTGTTTTCTAAAATAGATTAACTAAATACTTGGTTATATAAGCAGAATATAGTCAAAACACTTGAGAATTTGTTAATTGTTTATAAGTATTATTTAGCAAAACAAAACTACTAACAAGTAATAAGCAGGCGAATAAACCCTGAATCATTATATTTCCTTTAGATCAAAAATACAATTTATTGATTTGTATGAATTATTTTAATTGGTTAGGTTTAGCTAAAATAAAAATGGCTAAAGTAATCATGCTTAATTTAAATCAAATTTAATTTTAGTTAAATTGCTTACATGAGAAGAAATGTTCAATATTTTACATTTGACTATACTTACTTGACTCCTCCGATTTGTCAGGAGTCAAGCACCGGCCGGCCTAAATTTAATACTATATCTACATAGTGTTCATTCTCTTCTATTTTTGCCTTTGGTTTTGTTCTTAACTTTTGCACATTTTATAGAGAGAGGGAGAGATGAAAATTATATAAAAAGTCAGTCAAACAAATAGATTGAGTGAGAGTTGCAATTATTGTGGTTTATATTATATTATATTATATTTCAACCCTCTTCGACAATAATTATCGGACATTATTCGCGATCACAAAACTTATTGAGCTTCGAGTCAACCTCTAGGCTCTAAGTTTAACATAACTGTCAAATATATTAATATTAATATATATACAGTATATGCTCTACAGTTGAACTCTCAATCATAACTTCAGATTAAGTGTTCAATTCTAAAGATTATCGAATAGTAATGTCAAGACTTTCCGGTAAAAAACTCTTTTATTGCTCGATATGAAAAATACTAATTTGATTAATAAATGATTTTGCCTGTTGCAATCTAAAATGTAAATGTTATTGTGACGTTTGCAATTTCAATATTCATAAACCTAGTTGGATAGTTTATTTGCCAAAAATATAAAATTCTATTCCTTTTTACTTCAATGTCTTGTTCTTTAAATTAATGTTTTATTATATTTTTAATTAAAAAAATTTAGTTATTTAAAAATTAAACAAGATTTTAATTCCCATTTTATTTGATTGAGTTGTATGACTCGTGGAAATAAAATTGAAATAAAAAATATATTTACAGTTTGTATCAATTCGTATAATATAATTATTATACAAAATCCTAGCCTTTAGAGTTGAAGAATAGTCAAAGAATATGTATATAATTCTGATTAAAATAAATATAAATTAAACGCATCTCTAAATAGAAGTTATATATATATTGTTACTTTAGATGTGAAGAATTAAATTAAATTCAGTCTTATATTAAATTTTATTTATTTTGAAAAATAATTATATTTTTAATGAATAAAATAATATTGGATTCAATTAAGTAGAAAATAATTTAAACCTTTATTTAAGAAATAACATCAAAAATGAATAGAAAAGATAACTGAAGTCAACCATAAAAACCATTTTAACTATTTTTAAAACTATTTCTTTGCTCTGAATTAGCGGTACTTAAAGGTCTGTTCCGTCTTTGAGGACTCTGTTGTCCATCTGTTGCATAACTCATTGAATTGTTAGCACTGGAAGTAATGGACATCGAGTCGACTCCAGTTGACAAACCAGAGAGAGGTCGGGAACCGTCGAGTTCTTTAGGCGAATAGATTTTTGAGGAAAAGTCTTCAAAAGTCGTCACTTCTCTACAAGTCCTGACAATCGCGTCTATAGAACGCGAACGCTCTTCGAAAAAGTTTAGATAATACGGAATATGCATTCGTTTGGCTCGACTCGCGTTTATAGCCGTCGCCCGAACCAGGCCTGAGAGGATGTCTTTGTGAACGACCGCTCCGTTAAATAATGGACCAAAAAACGGAACTTCGGGTTTACGTGATATTTGAATATAATATAAATTTTGATATGCGATCAAAGGATATATAACTATAAGAGCGTCGCAAAACTCAGTTGGAATTATGCCGCGCCTGTAGTCCCGGTTATGCTCTGACCAAACGATATGAATTTCATCGTTTCCCAAATGTCTCATCTTTTTAGTCATCATTTGTTCGTCTTCTGGATTAGAAATTCTTGTCGAGACGTGGAATATGACTTCCATTAAAGAGTTGGCAAAATATGGCGCCGATCTGCCGGTGCTTTTGTTTTGCTGTAGACCTCCTTTGAAACCCAAATGTGCTTCGAGACTGACTTCCCACCCGAGGCCCGAAACAAACTCTTCAAACGCTTTACTACCGACAGAGTTGGACAGAATGGCCTCCTTGTCCTCCTGACCTTTGGCCACATATATCACTGCAATCTTATGGGTTTCGCGACAGTTCTGATTGTCTAAGTTTCGGATCTCTCGAACAAAGTTCTGGTTTTTGGACAATAGATCGATTCGATTGCGTTTCTCCCAAAACAAAAACCCCATTTGATCTATGAGTTGCCGGCAGTGTTGGAACGCCGACTCAACTCTACCCATCTGGGCCCCTATGGAAGGCGATTGGGACTCCATTTCAATTTTTGGCGACAACTTTCTCGAAGAGTTTTCCTCAACATATCTGCTCTCTTGGAAGTGTTGGTTCGCCAGCAATGCTATCATATCCGACGCCTCCGGAAGCAAATTAAAAGAATTTGCGTTATTGTCGCCAATAGTAATACATTCGGGACTCGTGTGCGTCAAGTGTTGAATCAGTCCTTCCAATTGATCACTTTTTGAAGCCATTGTTTGAGAATTTTCTTCAAACTCATAGATATCTCTATTTTGATGTCGTTTTTCAATTTCCAATTCCATTGAAATTGATTTATAATTTGAATTATGTTTCGAAAGGTTTGAATGTAATTGTTTGCAATCCCAGGAAAACTTTCCCAAAAGGTTTCGCACTATTGTTCGAACGGGTGTTTTGCTCAGAGTTAGTGTCGATTCGTTCTCCTTTCCGGTGCTCTCTTCCGGCAATTCAGTAAATGATATAATACTGGAATTGTTTATAAGAAAAAATAAAACATTGGGTGCGTTGAGGACTTCCAGATCGAATGTTTCACTGTTTGAAAGCCTAAGATTGTCGTCATTTTCATTGATTAGACAACTGAGTCGGGCCGCTCCCAACCCCTGCTGTGGGAAATGTCCCAAATAATTGATGAAATGACCAATTATTAGGTTTGCGGCCAAACGAATAGTGTTTGCATCAGAATCTTCTCTCGTTTCAGAAATCACATTCATTTGATCCCTATTTTCGTTCAAATTAGTGATTCGTTTTCGCGGCGAAGGGTTAGGACTGACACCAGAATCGGGAGAATTGTCTGAATTAATCGTATAATCGATTTCTGGTTCAGTCGCAGTAGTCGTTGTCGAAGAAAATTTGTTTTTGTTTTTGTTGTCTGTATTGGCAATCGTTGAGAAACAGCGCAAAACTAAACCCATTAATGATTCGGAACTGTTTTCAGTGCTTGTCGTTCGCTCTAAAAATATTTTTGGAACCGATAGACACCATTCAGACAAACAGAACATTATTATCAACAAAATCTAAAAAAATGAAATTCAAATTAAGTTAATTGTCATTCAAAAAAATATATAATAAATAATCAAAACTTAAATACATTTTTATATTCTTTATACAAATTCTGGTTTTGAACCAAAGAGTTGTGACTCATTAATGTCGAACACAAGCCTTCGATTATTTTCTTAGGAATTTCCGGATGACTGTCCAAAAGATAAGTCGAGTGATCGGTTTGGAGGCGCAACATATCACAGGCCACTCGACATAAGACACGATTATTGAACTAAATAATGCGGTTTAAAAACACAGCAATAAGAATGTGTTTTGCATTAAATTAATTATAAATATAGTTAAATAAAATAAAAATTAAAAGAAAACAATAATACCTTCGAAGGACTAGTATTATCGGAATTAGTAAATAGTTTCGGAACTTTCAAAGAGACCTGATTTTAATTAACGACAACAGAAAAGTCCGAACAAATGCATGCAATTAAGTGTTAATAATTAAAAAATAAAATAAAATAAAGTATTAATCAATTACTAAATCGAGTCATACCCGGGTGCCGGCGATCAACACATTTGTGATTTCTCTCAATTTCGAATGATTTGTTCTATTATACAACTCCTGAAAGAGGAACAGACCTAAACTGCTCAGAGCTATAGAGCGGCCCAAACCTGTCTGTTCTCTTTTGCTCGAATTCAATATGATTTCCAAAACGTGATCCTATGGACAGACCATCGAATCAGTACAGACACAGACATTGATCAATCAAATAAAGCAGTCCTACTCTACTCTACATACCTTTGCCTCTTTATATTGCATAAGACTTGGTTGAGGGGAACGGGAGTGCAAAACCAGTACATTACTGAAAACAGTACTAAATCCAATAAGAGATCCCAAAAGATGTAGTGCTTCGCCGCGCGGGAGCTATCGATTAAATTGTAAATATTTTTATTTTACTTATTTTTAAATAAAAACTACTAAAACGTCAAATACTTTATTCTCTTGAGAGGAGACAATAGAATTGGAAGCGTTAATGAAGTCAAAGAGAAGACATGAAGAACCGGGTAATCCAATGGAAAAGAATTTTGGTCCACAGTATTTGATTAAAGTACTCGTGATTTCCTATAAATATAGATTCAATTAACTCATCACTCATGAGTCATTACTAATAATTGAAATACTGTCAAACCATGTCATAAGAGATTAATCCATGTCTTAAAGTCAAATAAAATAAAGATAAGAACTCCTTCGAGGGCTCGCTTTCATTGCGCCGAACAGTTATAATACATAACAACTTAAAGGCCAGAAGTTTTCCGGCTTTGAACTCATTGGGTAGTTGTGTGGCTTTGAAGAGCCAAGACGTGAAGTACTGGAGCGGAGGCTCTAATATATTTTGATTCGACACAGAATTGTCAACAGAAAGGCCTAAATTTTCTTTAACTTTAATCAAGTCTTCAACGACTTTAACCAAACACTCCATTGTTTGCGCATGAATTTGAGGAATAGTTAGTTTATTAATATCTCCCAAAATACCCAACATTCGGCGCCATAGTATGAAAGCACTTTCTGACGACCAGCCCCGGGATGTGCCGCCAATCAACACACTTTTAGCACAAGTAATCGAACTGTTGTTGGTCTGAAGACCCGCTTCTAAATTCATTGGCGAGTCTTTCAAACTATTGATTTCGATGGCATTCGAATGGGTCGGCGATGGGCTCCGACTAACCGACGACTCGGACCAAATCGGAGACTCATTCCTGTTATCGAAATATTCTAAAGAACGGCATTTGTTCACTAAATCGCATCTATTCGACTCAATTCGGGTTGAATTTCGATTTTGTGCTTTCAATGCCTTTTCTTCAAACAAATGACTATCACTTCGACTTCGAATCACATTTTGATGACTCATTTGACGTGAAATCGATTTGTTTTGATTGATAGGCGAGTCTCCACTACTCGAACGGATTCGCTTAACTGGTTTTGTTTCAGTGCTCTCATTGACTGCCTTTTCCTCTCTATTCGTTCGATTGGATTCAGTTTTGTTGTCGTGACTGAGACCTCGAACTCGAAATCTTCTCTTATTTTTATCCAATTGTCTTTCGAGCGGCAAATCATTTAAATTAATGTTATAAACATATCGAGACATAACTCGAGTCAAAGTATCCATTGTTTTACTCCACTCTTTGATCAGTTCCTCCCAATTAGTTAGAGATGAGACCAATTCGTGAAACTTTTCCCACAAAGAGTTTGAGACAAAAACGTTTAGATTTGCTTTAATCCAAGTGACGATCAATGTCTAAAAAATAAGACAAAATTTATTCAATGCTTCGGCCAATCAGTCATTGATTCTGCTATCACTAATTGGGCTAAACATTCGTTTAATATTCGGTAAATTTAATAATCAAAACATTCTTTTAATAAAAATCAATTGAATTACAATTAATATACCGATGAATAGCTTTAATATAAAAACTACTTTCAGTCATATTGTATAAACACCTGAAAGAAAGCGGGCGCTAAACGGCCGCCCAATGTGTCGTCTTTTCTTAGCGGCACTTCCGGTGTCAACACAATTGAAGTGATTTGAAGCAGAATATCGAGTAATTGTTCCCTAAATTAATTAGCAATTCAAATCATTACTGGAGATCGTGTTATTAAACAACAATGTCATACCAGGCCAGTCTGTCCATATCAATCTTCATGACCATGTACCTATATATATTGAGCACCCGCTTGCACATATCCACCTGTTCCTCAAGCATCAGTGGCTTATCAATCGGAACCTCTAGAAGAAAGACATTCGAAGCTATCGATACGAATACTCGCAACAGGTTTGAGAGGCCGGCCCTCACATCCTCTCTGGAAGTGTTGGTGTTGTTGGCGGAGGAAACGAGTGGTTCTTCGATGAACAAAGGCATAGAAGTATTTGGGCCATAGATCCAGTGCCTGTAAACCGTAATCACTTTCCTCATTGTAATCGCGTGAGAGAACGGCAATAGAAAGGCCTCTTTGAAGAGCGAGTGAATCAAATTGACATAAATTCGATTCGAATTGAAAACTGTATTAATTATCTGATACTCAATAGCAGTCGGTTCGCGCCATTCGGTGTAATGGGACTCATGAGCGGCCATCAGATTCTGATGCGAATGAAATAATTTGCTGTAATGTTGTTGTTCTTCAAGACTCTCGTTTCGATCTAAGGGTTCGTTTGAGTCGGTCTTCAAGTACTTCGAGAGCCAACGCAAGACAACTGACTGAGAGTGCAATAGAGTGTCGCGATGTGGGAACCGGGAGTTGTCAGAGTAAAGGTTGTCGTCAATACATTTTCGTAATACTGGCAGTTCTGGCGATGGGTTGTATAGCGAGACTTGACTTAAATTCGGAAATATATGCAATAAATATATTTTGCGGAACTGTTGCCACAAAAACTCAAAACTTTTCAATTGTTTCAACTCTTTGTGTTCTTTCCAATGAATTTTTGTCGACTGTGTTATCATATAATCCATAAGACATTGCAAATAATAACAGGTTATGTCGTGCGGTTGTGGCTCCGGATGGAAGGCCGGGACAAATGGCTCGATCGGACAGGACTGGACAGAAGATGAGTTCAATGATTGTGTCATCAGATTTGGCGCTTCTGTGCTATTGAGCGATGAATTGATTGGATTTCCATTTGAGTCATGAAGTGAAGAATTACTGAATTCCAAGATATGACTCGAATTAGCGTTCGATTGTTGTAATGAAACGAAAGGGTTTGGAAGACTCGGTGTTATTCCCGGCACAAGAGAAGCATAAATTTGTTCAATTTGTGGCAAATTCGACAACTCATCGCTCATTATCTGATACCATATCAAGAATAGTCTCATTCCTTCCTGTCTTATCTGAATAACCAATCAATCAAATCAATCAAACAATAGTAAAAAAGTTTGAATCAAAACTAAAATCGATTTACTTTAACGACATTCAAGTGATGCAAACATTTGCGAAACAGCAATAAAATGCTCTGAATTTGCCATTTCTTTTGCAACAGTTCCGGTAAAAACGTTAGTATTTTCTATGAATTAAATAATTTTATATTTTGTTAAATCAGATCTAATTTGAGTCTAAAGTGAAGAAATACTTCAAAAACATAGAGAACAGAATCCAACTCTTCTTTGTTTGGCTTATGATCTATCGATTAAGCAATTCATTCATTAATTCAATTCAATTCAATTCAATGTCTGACCAATTGATCCAATAATCAATTCATTACTCACTTCTCGACTTATAAACAGATTCTAAACTAAGAAACGATTCGAAGAATATGTGATAAATATGTGAGAAATTGTGGTCAAAGAGATCCTTCGTTTCCCTCACGTCTATCACATCTGTCGGACAAACAGTTCAATCAATTTGTCATAAATTGTATTTAATTCAAATGAGAGGTTAAGTAATGCAAACCTAATACAAGTCTTAAATGTCTTAAGCGTTTGAATGAATCGTTTTTAATGTCCAAAAACTTTTGCAAAGATCTCTTGTAATCGATTTGTTGTTTTTTACCAAACATTTCAATTAATTAATACTTTAATTGATTTATAAAAATAGTAATAAATAAGTAGTTATTATATAAATTGTCAGTAATTTAATAATAGATTTAATTGATTAATCTATACTTTGAGAGGTAAACAAATAACACCCACTTTGAGCCCAACATAACATATCAATAACATTACTGTACTGTACATACACTCATACACTCAAAACAAACATCACATCAACACTACGTAAGCCTATAAGACATACCTTATGCCATAACCATATGTGCACTACTTTACTCTAATTTGCATAACTAGTGATGTAATGACTGTAGTGATGGTCATTGACTATAATAATTATTTATCATATATTATTCTTAGTTAAGTTTAAGTTAAATATAAACATCTATAACACTTATAATTTAGTATATAAGTTATAAATATTCAAAAGCTTTATTTTTAAATTAAATATTTAAATCCGTTGCAATATTTGAACTCGCTACTTATACTTACAATTGGGATTCTTTTCTTGTTTACCACATTAAGAAAATGCATTACTATTGTTATAACTTATAACAGTTGAGCAAAGTAAAGAATATCCATATTGATTTTAAGGGGGTTTCTGGCTTTAATGTTAAAGTAAAATAAAATTGGCATGGTAAGTATAATGCAAATAAGTTTAAAAGTTACTAAAACATACTTTTGCAGAAAAAGCAAGCAAATTTGTATATTTTGATTCAAACAACAAGCAATTTAAAGCTTATTAATAAGTAAAAATAATCAGTACCGTATTTTCTCACATTCATATATTCTCACAGTACCGTATGTGTACATTTACGGTACACTTACGGTACATGTGTACATTAGGTGAGGTATAGGTAGCGTTTTAAAAAATGTAAATTTACGGTAAATTTACGTAAATTGACCAGCTCATTTATAAATTACGTAAATTTACATTTAAGAAATTACTAAAAA
>JAQFXP010000335.1:0-33256 GCA_034693685.1 Belba bartosi | reverse complement strand
AGGTTTGAGTTTAGGTTAGAATTTGAGTTTAGGTTTGAGTTTAGGTTAGAATTTGAGTTTAGGTTTGAGTTTAGGTTAGAATTTGAGTTTAGGTTTGAGTTTAGGTTTGGATTTTGTATTTATATATATATAAATACATATTTCGAGTATATATACCGACATAGAAACGAATATTTTTTTTGTTGTGGTTTGTAATTTTATTTTATAATAATATAATATTTAATATTATTGAATTTTAGCCTAAGTTCATAGTAACCCTCTAGTGATCCCTTTCACATCACATTTTTCCATTTAGTTTTTGGTTCTGATTATTATATTGTATTAAAGTTTATAAATTTATTTATAATATTTAAAATCTACCTGTAGATGTTTTAAAGAAAAAGTAGTTTAAAATTTTATTTTTACTTAAAATCTAACATGATCTGGTCTTTAAGATAAAGTTTAAAATTTATTTTTGATTTAATAAATTTTTTCTTTTTAAATTAAAGCTTAAAATTAAATATCTTTTTAATTAAATTTTTTTTATTAGTACAGGTATTCTGTTTAAGTAATTTATTTTCTTAGAATTCTTAGTAATTTAGTTTTAAAATCTATCCTTATTAAATTTAGATTAAACTAACATAACTTGTTAATCATTAAATTCAAGAATAAAAATCAAAGCAATAATAAAAAAATATTTATTAAATATTTAAATTTTTAACATTATTTTTTATATTTTGACATTTTAAATTATTTAAATGTATTTCTACTTCAAAACTAATTAAAAAGTATTTTATCTAAAAATAAAAAAATTTCAAGAAATTTAAAAATTATGCATTTTTAGAGAAAAGAATTATATTTGTTATATAAAAATTTGTATAAAAACAATTGATTCGTTTATAAGAATTAGATTTTTTATTGCCAGTTGTTTATATAAATTTGAGATTTTTTGTATTATATAATAGATTTATATAACAATCGTTTGTTGAATAAAACCATTCAATCAATTACTTATACATTTTCTTATGCAAAATCTTCAAGCTTCTTTCTCTAAATCCCCAGAATTGCTTTTGGTATATGTTTTGGTATTCTTGGAAATACTGTCATTTTGAGAATTACTTTTTACTGAGCTTGCTAATAAATTGCTTCCATTGTACTTTATGAAAATAATTGACAGCTTAGATTTAATTTGCATAATTAATAATAATAATAATGGAGTTGCTAATTTAATTAAAAACTAACAATAATTAAAGTTAAATTGTTTTTTAAAACAAACTGAGGTAAATTAAAAACAAATCTCAGTTTGTTAAAACAATTCTCAGTAGACTTTTAATGTGTTTCAAATTCCCTGGTCAATTCTTTAATTAGTTATCATTTACTGATAAAATTAAATTTTGTTTTAATGCTGCATTTTATAATGTTTAATCAATAAATTGTACTTGTTTATATAAATAAATTTGCTGAGTTTTATAGTAAAGTTTTTGAATAACATATTATTTTTTGAGTAATTTAAAGTAACTAGACAACATTAAATGAATAATTTAACAGCTGTATAATAAACTAGTTATATTTTTTATTATCAATGTTATTTTAACAACTTTTGTTTATAAAGTTTTATTTAGAATATATATTGAAAAGTTTAGTACATTATTTTTAAATTGAACTATTTTATCTTAATTAAACAATTACTCTGATTTATTTGTCTAAATGTATCCTGTAGATTTTTGCATTAAATAATTTAGGTAAAGGTCTTATTTCTCACAATTACAATTATGTTAACCATAGGCTTAAACTCCAGGACATCACAGAATGTTATTTTTGTGCTAATTCTGTTATTGTTATTTATTTAATTATCAATTGTATTGTTTTTATGTTTAATATTTAAATAACCAAGTTTACAAAAAATACGGATATTTAAAAATACATATTTTAATTATAAGAAAAATATTTTTAAACTTAAATTATTTATAAACAATAAAATAAATTGACTTATTGGTGCTAAAATAAATTGGCTTGTTAAAAAGCAATTTGAATTTTATAGTTATTTTATTGAAAAAAAATGTTTGAAATTTTTTTTCAAATCCGTAGTTTTTATATTTTCTTTTTTATTAAAATATAGTTTGTCGTTTTTAAGCAAAAAATAAACATGTGGTTTTTAATTTAATATATAAATAATTAATGTTTTCATTAGTAAAATCGATATTTTTGTTTTACAAAAATTATTTTTTTGGTATTTTATTTATGAAATTTATTTTTCTTAATATAATTAGTTTAAAATATTAATTATATTTTCTTTTCCAGTAATTATTTAGAATTAGAAAATTAAAATTTAATTAAACTTGCTTAAAGATAAGAAAGAAATGTTATTGGATACCAAGGGAAAAAGTTTTAGCAAAAACCATATAATGTCTAAATAAGCTAGTTAACATAAATAATAAATTGATAAAAAGGCAATGATAAGAGAGAATATGTTTTCATGATTTTGTTTAAGTGATCGAAAAATACGCTTTTTTGACATAAAATTTATTTGAGATTAGCGCAACAATAAAATTGAAGCTTGGTTACTTCAACACATTAATCTTTTGTTTTATTTTTTGTATAATTAATTGATTTAAATTTTTAAATAAATTTAATTGATTTTATGCAAAACACTTGAAATATAATATATTTGAAAATCAATAGTTTAACAGCAAATAGTTTTAGTTGTAGTTTTAACGTGATATTTATTTTTAGTTATCAATATATTTACTTAAATTTGTACTAAGTTTAAATTACTTAAACTTGTTTATATTATTTGTTTGATAATAAACAGAACATTTAAGTTATATCATTGCGCTTAGAGATGGACTAATTTTTTTAAATTTATTGAATAATTGATAATTTGATTGAATTTATGGAATGTTAGTTTGGTTAAAATTTTTATTTAATTGATTATTTTTATATATTTTTGATTAATAGACTTAATTGTTTCAAATTATTTATAATTTATTTCATGGATAAATAAATTATTTATTTGAATATTTAAATCATTAAAATCTTAGTCATTAAAAGTTTTATTTTTTTTATATATTTTCTATTTTAATGTTTATTAAATATTAATTTTTTTAATTGTTATATTAAAAAATTGTTTTATTTTTGTTATTTGTATTATATTTTTAAATTTATATATTCTTAATTGCTTATCATTGATAAATTATTAATTAAGTGAAGCAAGGATATTTTTAAAGCTTTCATTAAAATTATTTGAAACTTTTTCAAACTCTCATTAAATTCTAATTAAAATTGAATTTAAGATAAAATTTTATGCATTGCTTAGTAAGAGTACTCTAATTATAGACTACAAGTATTGAATAAAATTTGAAATTTATTATATTTTATCATTATATTTAAGGTTTAGATTTTGTTCTTTGAAACAAAATTTTTAACTTTTATAAAAAGTTTAGAAAAGAAAAGAATTTTTTAGTTTAACCCTAAATAGTAAACAAATTTTTAATATATTAAAGAAAATTGTTTTGAAAAAAATTTTATCTTCGCATAAGTCTAACTGATTTTCTATTGTATGAATGTTTAAGTATAAGAAAATCAATTTGAAAATCAATAAAATTATTGTTTGTTTTTAATTTCAAACACATTGTGAGTATCGGAAAAAAATACAAAAAAATGTGAAACAAATTATAATTTATTTTTAAGAATTGCTATTCATATAAATCTCAATTCGAAATGCATTTGACTTTTAATTTCAATCGCGAGTGCATTGACTCGAACCGACACTTAATTTATTGAATCGTAAATTCAAACTTCGCTATACTTAGAGCTCAGGGTTTGACAAAACAATCGCTTTCTTATTGCACAGGTAGTGCATTCGTATTGTTCAGTAGTGATATTAGGCTCAGCTCCGGCACTCTAATCCCTGTCCTATTTATTGTTTTACGAAAATTGATATAAAAGGCGTTTTATGTTTATAAATAAGAAATGAATTGAATTTCTATTGAATTTAGATTTATTTTTGAACAACTCATTGTAGAATAACTAGCAAGCACAACCTAAGCATAACCTAATAGAGCACATAAAGGAAATAGAGGCAATAAATACAGACAAAGTGTTTTGTATGTAAACTTAATTTTGAACTCTTAAGCTGGTATAAATTATAAATTAAGCAAAACACAATTTCTCTGCTAAAAAGTTAATTAAGAACTTGTAATTTATTGTTTAAATTAAAAATGTTATTTTATCAGGATGATTAACAAAAATAAATGAGAATAAGCAAATAAATAATGTAAAATGCAAATTAGTTTATTCATTTTGTTAATTATCCAGGATAAAGTTGAACTCTTAATCCTTATAAGCTTTTTGTTTAATTATATTTTTAAATTAAATGTATGTTTTGGGAGTATAAAATTTTTTTAAGCTTGAAAGTTATTTATTTGTTTAAAACTACATAGTTAAGCTAGATAAATAAGTATTATTAACATGAAGATTTGACTAAGCTAAAGTTTTGGCGTACAGACATACAGTATTTAATTTAGAGCTCAGTTGGAGTTTTAGTCTTAAAAAATCTAATAAATTTATTTAACCCTTTGTTTAATTTGTGTATTTATAAGCCAATTCATCCAAACCAGAACGGCTTACCATTTACTTATTGTAATTACTATTATTACTTAAGCTATCAATATAGTGAGAGCACCGGTAGTTTAGACATTGACATGCTTGACCAGATGACACTTTTTAGCTGTGAATGAGATCTCGAATCGTGTCTAATATCGGTTAACACTATTATTATCGCTTTTTCTCTTCTTTGATATTGACGTTTAGATATAGTTATGAATAGAAAGTGAAGACAAAAGAGATTTTCACTTAAGGAGTCAATCACTGAATCGCACATACATTGAATTAAAGAGTCGGCAATGTATTCTGTATGAGCTCTACCATTCACAGCACAATACCCTTGCAACATTCAATATGCTAGAATAGCAGAGATTGAGAAGGTCGCCCGATCCAGGGGGATCAGGGCAGGGATTTTTTTCAAAAATTTTGGATAAAAACCTAGGAGGAGAGCAATTTTTCCACAAGCGCTCAAAAATTCCATATATTTATAATAAAAATTTACCTAATTTAACTGGATTTATAACGAATTTAAACTAAATTTAGTTAATTTAACTGGATTTAAATTAGATTTAGCACTAATTTAGAAAAAATTTTCCAATTTTGATTAAAAATCCAAAAACATTTCCCGCCACTGAAGGGGGATAAATGCAAAATTTTAAAATCAGGAGGTATTCTGACTGTATTCTTGATCCCTGTTCAATATGCTAGAATAGCTACTTAACGCATTGATTGTATTTTTTCTTCTTTTTTTCTTCGTTACTCTTTAGTCAAACTTTTTTCTCTTCTGATTCTTATCTTTGTTTTATTGATATTTTATTTTTTTTGTTTTGTTTTTTGGGGTATTTTATTAATAGAATTTTTTTTATATTTTCTTTGTTTTTACGCATTGATGTGTAACAGAATTTTTTTTTGTATTTTTGCTAAAAATTGTTATACTGTATAATAAAATTTTTTTTAACTTTGCACATTAATCAAGAGTTTATCGAAATAATCTTGCTAAGTTTTGTGCAGTTTTTGACTTTTACCTTGATTATTTCTCCTTTTATGTTGGCTAAACAATATGTGATTTAATATAATATATTTGATATTTGTTTTGAACTATACATCTAATCAATAATAAAACACTTAAATACAAAACAGAAAATATTTTTATTCTAAGATTAGAAGAATTTTTAAGACAAATATTTTTTATTTGAATGTCAGATCTTTTTATAGAAATTTTTTTATAAAGACAATTCATTTGTAATATATAAGTTATATAACACAATACCTACTTAATTGAGGTCGTAATCTAACAGCACAAGTCTTTATGAAATAAATATATCCATTTATTTCTCTATAAATAGACATTTTTGTAATTTTTTGTGCAAATAAATTATTAATTGTTTTTCAATTGATTCTCGACTACAAGTGCTCTAAATAAACTATAAAATTAATTATATATATATTTTCCTCTTATTTTAACCTAAAAATTTTCTAAATGATTATTAGTTTATATATTAATATTTTAACAATTTGTTAATTTATAGAATATAGTTATGAAATAATTTTGAAATTTTGTTTTAGGTTTTGTAAGAAAAATTTGTTTAAATTATGTGTAAATTTGCTTTAAATATTAATCAAATTAGTGTTGAAATCAAAATTTTCAAAAATTTAAATCATAATTAATGATGCTAAAAATTAAATTTTACTTTCGAGTTTATTAAAATTTTAATTAAGCATGTACTGTTATATTAAGATTTAATTAATTGAGTTTTAATGTTTTATTAGTTAATTAATATGTTCTTGAAACAAAATAAAAAACAAAACAAGATAGAAAATAAATTTAATGCAAAATATCAAATAAGTGGAACAACAATAAGTGGGAAAAGCGCTGAAATTTATGGCATTTATAATTGATTAACAAATAAACTTCAAACTCAATAAATAGATTAATAAATTAAATAATTTTTATAATTAATTAGATTATAAAATACATTTAAAAATTCTTATTAAATTAAATAAAACCTAATTTATAAATGAAAAATAATAATATTTATAATTGTTTATGTTTACAGACACTAAAGGCATTCCTGCCGGATATGATGACCTCGAGCCGCCAACCCGGCCAGAAAGGTTACGGCCATTTGGTAAGTTTAGCCTCAATAGCCGGCCTCAGCGGTAGTGTCCGTTTGGCCGACTATTGCGCCTCAAAGTTCGCGGCCGTCGGTCTCGAGGAGTCGTTGCGTTTGGAACTACAGTGCGAGGGATATACTGGCATTCATTCCACTTGTGTCTGTCCCTTCTTCATCAATACTGGCATGTTTGCCGGGGTTAGTTCCAGGTATTGTACAACACTTTCTAATATTCAATAAGCTAGTTTGAGATTATGCCCACCCCAATTAATTATTTATTTCTAACAATCTAATTTGACCTAGACCAATTAGGCCAAGCACATTTTTGAATAGACATTATTCTACTTTTAAGTTATTATTTCTAAGAGTATTTAATTATTTATTTTAATGACAAACATAATTCAAAATTTAATAAATAAAACATTTTTTGCGCAAATAAATATTCAATATTTAAAATTGAATAAATATATATTCTATTTATTTAAATAATTTCAACATAAATAAAATTTGAATAAATATTTTATAATTTTTTTTTAAATTTCAGCTATGAATACATTAAATATTTATATAAAATTAAATAGACAAACAAAATTGAATGGTAAATTTTGTTCTAAATTAATAAAACAAATATTTATTTAAATCAGGATTACATTCTATTAATGGCTTGGCATTGTTTTTTAGATTTTAGCATTTTAATACTAAATATAAAACTTAATCAGTCTTAATATTGGCAAATGATCCGATTAAATCAAATAAATAATTAATTTAATAAATACGTTTACCTGGATCACATTGTAATTCTGTGTTAATAGTTGAGTTGTTTTTTACTGATTCTTATTTATTTCAAGATTAGCATTGGCAATTTTTAAAACTTTTATTAATACAGTCAATATATTCTATCTTGGATAATCTAAAAAGGTGTTCAAGTTAGGCAATATTTATTATATATATCAGTATATACAGAAAGTCTTGAGCCTCCACAAAGTGTGCAAGTAAATTTTTCCAAAACAAATGTTATGGAAACAATTGTGATTACATGTTATTGTCATAAATTGTAATAATCAAACAATTATCTCCTCTATTGCTGAAACTATGGTAATTTTTTCTAAAACAAGATTTTTGTTATAAACGTAATTTATGTTTATTTTAATTAGCATAAGCAGAGTCGCTTTTAAAAAAAAAGATTTCCTGCAAAAAATAGAATTGTTTTTGACTTGGTCATCTGATTAATTAATGTCTATTCGCATACATTGTTTGTTTTTTACATTTGTATGAGTGCCCAGAAAGCTAATTAGAAGTTATTTAATCTTGGAAAACCTAAAGATTTCTGCTGCATGTTAAATATTTATAATTTTTTACAAACACAATAATTTTTATTCATTATTTAAGTAATTTTTAAATAATTTTTTAAACACGACTTATAAATTATGGCCACTTTTCAGTGGTTGATCAAAATTATTTAAAAATTACTTAAATAATGAATAAAAATTTAACCCAACACGACTTGCAAAACTTAAACTTGAGAAAAACAATAATTTTTGTTTCGATCTCTAAAGCGACTACAAGCATAAGTATTATTTTTTGTTATAATTTTAATTGTTTTTTACTTTTTTACATTTTCTAATTTTTAAACACTTTTCTATTTTATTTTTTATTTTTTCTCAAGTCAGAATATATGGTTGAAATGAAAAAATTTATTCTGTACAAAAAAAGGGTTTCTTGATTAATGTTCAAGTAATGCCGCGACAATAGCCCAATTAATTCTTTATTTTATTAAATATAATTTAAAAATTATCCACTATTAGTTTTCATATGGCAGCACTGTTTCTCTTAATTTTGCATTTATAAGTCAAATTTATTGAGCAAAATTTTTAATTAATTTCCATAATTTGTGCTTTTTCACTCAACTTTTACATATTTTAAAAGAATCGCGAAAAATGTTAAATTTTTTTAAAATGCATTTTTATAAACCTGTACTTTTTGACTAAATTTGTTTAAAGTATTGCTGTTTTAGCAAGACAAAAAATAAATGATTGAAAATTACAGATGATAACATTGACATGTATTGTAACATAATAATTTTTGTTTTGACCAAATTTATGCCCACACTTCGTGGAGACTCATGACTTTCTGTATATACTGATATATTATTTAAAACTTATTCAGTGTCCGGAGCTGAAGGCAAAATGTGATGTGTGAGGAATTACAATAAAAATTTTAAAAATTCAGGTAAAAGGATATAAAAACTTAATTATTTATTAGATTGAACTTTCTCATTTGCCGATTTAAGCACTTATCTAATGCTTTAGTATTTTAGTTTGGGTTAAAATGAAAATAATTTAAAGTTAGACTGAAATGCCAATTAAAAACTTGTGAATTATAACAATTACAGTATAATCCCGATATTGGAACCGGAATACGTTGCCGATGAGATAATGTCAGCGATACTGATCAATCAGGAGGTGCTCGTCATTCCAAAGATGTTTTATTCGTTGCTAACACTTAAATCGTATGTATTTTATCACGAATTCAATAGAAAAGTCTTTTTCTGTGGCTTTTGTTTTCGCTTCACTTTGCGCTTAATATAAATTCAATCAAAATAATTGTCACAAAATTCTTGCAATTCTTATCTGTTGCCAAAATTACTATATATTTAAAGCAATTTATTGTTTTATCTCATAGATAATGTGAAAATATTTGCATTTATTTTATTTTTCGTCTTTATTATTGCTATGTTTTATGTTTGTGGCTCTTATGCTATGCTTTTTGAGGACAAATACTATTAAATTGATTTAATACTGTAATTGGAATAGTTCTGCTTATTTTAAGCTTATTTTTTAAAGAATTCTATTAAAATATTTAGTCATTTGTTGAGTTAATATTTTTTTTAATTTAAACAATTTGTGTTTTAATCACTCTTTAATGCAATTTAAGTTTTATTGTTTGAAAAGTTTGAGTTAAGTTTAATTTTAGTTATTTTATATTAATATGATTTTAGATTAGCATGCTTAAATTTTAATTTATTAAATAATATTTTTATAATAATTTATTTAACAAATATTTATTTATTTGTTTAGTTAACAAAATAATGATATGAGTCGTATGACACTTAATAAAACCAAAACAAAATTTTCAATTTATTTAAAGTATTCGAAAAATGAATAAAATATATCTAACTTTGAGTTTAAATATTTATTTAGAATTTGAATAATTTTTATGTAAATTATTTAAATACTTTAAATGAAAATTTTGCAAATTTTTCGAATATCTAATAGTTGTCCCAAATTTTCTATTATAATATTTGGGAAGATTTGAATCGAAAAAAATAAGATAAATACTAAAACCAAATGATATTTAGATTTATTTATTTACTTTTAAACTGTGTTTTTAAAAAAACTTTAAAATAAAATGTATTTAATCTAATTTTACTGAATTTTAAAGACTAATATTTTTGCAATTGATTAGTATTAAATAAAATGATCTAGCCTTAAATAGCATTTATATTATCTTTACTCTAGAGATACAAAAAAAGAAATTAGAAAAAGTTTTTTTAATTGATTTATATAAAAATAATAATAATTTATAAAATTTTGTAGGCTAAAATTAGTTTGATGATTTTTAAAAATTTAAAAACTCTATTAATAACATTAGTAACTCCAAACCTCCTCTCGGGCCTCGACGTCAGCTAATAGTATATAATTTATTTAAATAAAATGCATTTAACAAATATTTAGCTACACTTTCAGCTTTGCATAAATGTTTAAATACTATCTGGCTATTAATCTTTATAACATTAAATTTTTTAACACTTCAATTCTCATTACTATTTGCTTATTCTCTGTCTAAAGGCATTTGTTTTGTGTATTTGAATAAAATTCAGTTAAAATCATTTTCATGTTTATTGTGAATAAAGTTTTTTAATTTGATTTAATTGATTGATTGCATAAAATATTTTGCTTTTTATATCGGCTTTTGTTTAAAAAATTAAATACATTTTTGCAGTTTATTGCCAACAAAAGCCAATTTTATTGCATATGATAATACATTTGGTTTTACAAAATCGATGAATAAGTTCGAAGGCAGACATTGATGGCATTCAAAAGACCTATTTTTCAGTGCAATTGATGAATGGAATTATATTATTTACTAAATTTATTTAACTTATTTTTTCCTATTTTATTCTTTAAAATTTTAGCATTTTATTTGCGTTTTTCATAAGACAATCAACTTTTTACAAAGTTTTTGAATGACAGACAAAAATAATTTATAGTAAAAACTATACTTATTATTAGTTTAGTCAATAGATAAGTTTAAAGTCAATAATCAAGTCATTTGTTTTTGAGGCATAAGTTCTTAAGACTTTTTATAAAATTTAATTTTTAGTTTTAGAATTAATATAAAATAAACATGCTTAAATTAAATTAGATTTTTATTAATTAAATTAGTAAAAACACATTTTATCAACACTTTTATTAAATTAAATTATTATTTTTAAGACTATTTTAAAACTTATAAAAATAATCCGAATTTTTGAATAAAAGTTTGAAAACTTATCACTTCTCAGGAAAGGAATATGTGATAGAATTTGTTATTTTAGTTAGAATTATAATAAAGTCTCTCGACTTTAATATTTGTCGGAAAAATATTTTTCAAATTTTTTATATAACAAATCATTTGAGCGTTAAATCTATATCATCTGAAAATAATGATGTGCATAGGCTTAGCACTAGAATTAAAATTATAAATAAGTTACGAAATTTTAGATACAAGTCGATATGTTTGGATTAAGTTAGAGATACTTTTGGCGAAATGCATTTATTTTTTGGCGAAATATGTTTTGACCATTTGCATTAAAAGTTTTACCAAATGCATATTAGCGAAATGGATTTGGCCACTTGGAGTACAAGGAAATTTAAATAAAGATGTTAAAATTTGACTGTTTTTAAAATAAATTTTAATATAATTATTTTTAGCATTAAATAATAAATTCATCATAGTGCAATGATAAAGTTTATTTATTTTGTATTAAATATTTAATTTGTTTTGTTTAATTTTAAATTAAATGTTAATTATTTATTAGTAAATTTATAACTAGATGCTTTTAAATAATTAGATATAACTAAATAAAAAATTAGATTTAAATAGTTAAAAAATTAAAATATAGAGCTTCTGAACATCTGTAGTCATATTGAGTTCTCACGCTTTCTATTGACAATATTCTTGAGTTTCTATATTTTATTCTTATTTTCGATCTATTTTCCTATTATATGATCAATAAGTTGTGTAAAAATAGTTAAACTTTTCCTTTTGAGTTGAAAAGAATATTCCTATTTATTTGTTGACATTTATCATAAGCCAGTCTTTTAAATATTTGCACAAAATTTTTGAATATATTCGCAAAAATTTGTCTAAACGTATGCGACAACAGATTTCGATGATTTTCAATAAAAGAATGAAATAAATTTAGATTTTTGTTCCATTTATTCATTTTATTCTGAAATTTAAATTAAAATAAAAGTTTTGAAGAAATGTTTCTTATTTTAAAATTCACGTCACATAACATAAAAAAGTTTTTTTCCCAAAGTTTGAAGTAATTTAAATAAATAAATTTGTTTTTTATTTAAATTTTAAATTATTTATTTTATTTTTATTAATTTAATTACATTTTACAATAAGATAGACTTGAATTTAAATTTTATTTAAAATTTTTGCGAATATATTGTGTTTCTTTTTGTAATTTAAATAGTTTTTCGGATAATGTTTATTGAAGTTAAAGTTTTGGTGCAAAATAAAAATTAATTACACTTTAAAACTAATCATGCTAGTTTATTGATTAAAAGTTTGTATATTTTATTGCTTGTTTGAAAACTATTTGAACTAAACACAAAATCAGACAGGGGGATTAGGCTGGGGAATTTTGGCTAACCCCTCACATCTTGATGAAATATTTTACAAATTAAATTTTAATTTGACTTATTATTAAAATTAACAAGACCTATCAAAGTTTTCTTTTTAAATAATTAAATAATATATTTATTAAAACATTAAATATTAAAACATATTTTTAAAAATATTATAAAAATTTAAATATTAATTATTTGTAATGTTGTATTTATAGAAATATTAATTTGAATTCAGATTAAACAATAGATAATACAAAGCTTTTAATACGATTTAGATTATTAAGAAAAATATATTCATATTAAAACATTACTAATTCATAAAAACATATTTTATTATCATATGATTAATTAAAACTGTAAGCTATGCTGAAAATGTTATTAAGATTTACTCATTTTAATGCAAAATCTAATATTCAATACAAAATTAATTGACGTATAAATCCTTTGAGAAATCAGTTTTGACGTTAAACCTTGAGTTTGAATAAAAGGAAAAGCTAAATTAAGATAAATTTATCTTGTTTGTTTTTCTGTTCTAAATTAAAATTAAAAATAAAAATGTTAAAATTTTAATTAAGTGGAAATTTCTAAATTCAAGAATTGAGATTAAATTTTAATTATATATGTAATTAAGTATTATTACTTTTATATTTAGAATTAATCTAGACAATTTTAATTGTTATTGATTGATTTGCTCTTCAAATTAATAGAAAAAGGTTATTTTTCTATAATTATTATTATTATTATTGAGTGTGGATATTACCTTGATAAAACACTACATTTTATATCTTTAGCTGATCAATGCATTAAGTGAACGTCTTAATATTTAATGAGATTAACATTATTATTATTATTAATGAGAACTTCGTTTTGTATTTTATTAATCTTTATTCAATTATAAATATTATATAACGAGACTATAGATACAGAAATACAGTATAACTTATATGTGATATACAAATAATATTAATATAAAAATGAACAAAAACAAAATGTCTAATTAAGAAATATTTTTAAAAAAACAAATTAAGTATAAAATATTTATTTAGTGTTAAAACTCAATTAGCGAGAACTTTTAATGGTACCGTAATTTGGTTGTATTTTGATTATACTGTATATAAATTTAAGAAATAGATAAGAGTGTGAGACAGGCATATGTGGTAAGTATTCAAATAGCGTGTAAGCGCTTGAAGTTTATTAGTATTGTTTGATAGGATCGGGTGGAGAGGTCTGACCACTGAATCAATTTTGAAGCTACGAATAGACATCAGACACGCATACAAATCGACTTTTTATTATTTAATTGAGAAGTTTTCTTCTCTCTTAGAAATTGGGAATTGAATTGAAGAGAAAAATACATTTTTATATTCAATACATTTACTCAATTCCCATGAATTCAGGAAAATATGACATTTTTGAAGCATTAGTTTATTTTATTTCTTAAATTAAATTGTTTTATAATATTTTTTGATATTTTATCTTTAATTTATTTTATCTTTTTGTCAGTTTTATATATTTTTTAATATATATTTGTTATTATTTTTATTGTTATGCTTTATTGTTTTTCCATATCCACAACCAATGTATTAATTCAAATGTCATTTAATTTTTATCTATATTTTCTACAATATTATACTGTTGTCTGTTTATGACAGAGCACGGGAGCATAGAAGCACTGGTAGTTATAATAAAAACTAACATAACATTTAATGTCAAAAAAATAGAATGAATTTTACCACAAATTTATTACAAAACATTATTTATCCAAATATTTATGTATAAGTCATATGAGTTTTGATAATTTTAAGGAAAAAAGTTAAACAAATATTAAAATTATATAATTGCAGCGATGAATGGTTTTAATTAGTTTGTATAATATTGTATAAAATTTTAAATATATTATATAGACCAGAGATTGAGAAGATTGTCGGATCCAGGGGGATCAGGGGAGAGATGTTTGAAAAACAAATTTGGCTAAAATCCTAGGGGATTAGGAAGGGGATTTTTTAATGTCCAAAAATCTATATAATTATAATGCAAACTTACCTGGATTTAAGTAAATTTAGTTAATTTAACTCAATCTAAACCTAATTTAGGACCAAATTTCCCAAATTTGGCCAAAAAAACACCAACAACAAAAATCGAATGGGAGTATTTTTCGCGGGAGAATATCTGCCATTTTTCAAAATCAGGGTGATTTTTGATTGATTCCCCTTAATTAATCTCTGATATAGACATACATTAGTTTGAATATTAAAGTTCATATACGGAAAGCAATCAATTTTTTCATTGTGTCGAAAAAATCTATTCTTGTTGTATCCAAAAGCCTATATAAAACATGATGTGATGTACTCTAATGTTGTCTAACATTTGATTTTTTGTGATAGTCTATGAGTTTTTGTGAGCTCCGGTAGATTTAGATTTTGATCAAATGTCATTCAAATTCCAGAATGTAATTATGTGTCAAATATCATCCTTGGTGAATAGACTCGACTCTTTATTATATCTTGTCGTTGATAGACTGGCATTCTTATAAAATGCACAAGTTTAAAAACATTTTTATATTTTGATTTGAAAAATATGTTTTTTATATAAATGGATAAAATGCGGAAATATTTTTGAAATATAATTAGAATAAATTGAATTATATTTAATATAAAAGCAATTCAACAAAGAAATAAATTTGATTTTTTATATTATTACCAAGAACAGGGATCGAGAAGGTCGGCTAATTCAGGGATGATCAGGGGAGGGATTTTTCTTAAAACGCTCAAAAACCCATATATTTATAATAAAATTTTGCCTAATTTAACTGAATTTAAACCGGATTTAGCATCAATTTAGGGAAAATGTCCTAATTTTAACTGAAAAAACAAAAAAATTGCTGACGGAAAAAAGTTGAGGGGTACACTTTTGCGGATCAAATAAATCCAAATTTTCAAAATTAGGGGGATTTTTGTCTGATTCCCCCTTCTCGATCCCTGATCAAGAACCATTTAAATTCTTAACTCTCTCTCTCTCTCTCTCTCTCTCTCTCTCTCTCTCTCTCTCTCTCTCTCTTTCTCTTTCTCTTTCTCTCTCTTTCTTGCTCTCTCTCTCCTGCTCTCTCTCTCTCTCTCCTGCTCTCTCTCTCTCCTGCTTTTTCTCTTTCTCTCTCTCTCTCTCTCTTGCTCTCTTTCCTGCTCTCTCTCTATCTCACTCACTCACTCACTTTCCCCTCACATGTGGAGATGACATGTTGTGTAACAGTTGGACACTAATAGTATGAATAGTCGTTGTTAGACAAAAAATTGCATTAATAATCATATTTTATATTTATACGATATTTGCCGAACAGTTATCAAAAACAAGTTTTACATTTGTTCTTACTTTCATAGAATGCATGTAAAGTACTTTTAATATAATTCAATGCACAATTGCAATACAATACGAATATTTAAAAAGTAAAAAGGCTATTTTATAAAATCTAAACATTTTTTGTAAACATTATTTATTTATACAAACTTTCAAATGCAATATATAATAGAAATTTTAGTAGTAAGCTGATTTCTTTTGTCGCTAAAAAATGCTTATATGTTTTCTTTTTTTGTGCTTTTGTTTGTATTGCTGGAAACTTAATACTTTAAAATTATGTTGAAACTTTATTATTTCAGTATATATTTTATATTTGAGCATGTTTGCTTTATATTTCTTATTGCATCAATAGGTTTATGCCCCGCAAAGCCTCATTCGCAGCGCACACACTCTTAACGACCCACCTCTCAATGTCAATGTTTACCGGCCGTACCGGTGCCGGTGCTACAGGTCATGACCTCTTGCCAACCAACGCTTCCAATAATAATTCCAGTATTAAGAGAAGTAACTCTGACTTCGATAACAGCGGTCGCAAACTCTGATTACAATTAAATATTTATTTTAATATACAGTATATACTCATTAAAAACAAATTACAAATTTTATTTTTCTATTTAAGGAATTTATTCTTTAAAATATTTTTATATTTTATATAAACACTTAATACTGTATATGCAAAAAAGTTAAACAGTTAATTGTTTGATTTTTACTTAAATGTTATAGTTAAAATTATATATTTATAGGGAATATATTTGTTTTTATTAATTTTATTTATCATATATATAATTTACTCATACACTATTTTAAAGACCCCGGTACAATTCTTTATTTGTCTAGAAAGTTAAAAGTTTATATTTATATAAAAATGATTTTTATACACAATTTATTGAAGTCTATAATTTGTTTTAAGAATTTTCATACGACTTATTGAATATCTATAACTTAAGTCAATTGTACTGAAAGTTTGTTCATATTTGCATTTTTCGGTAACATATGGTTTGATTCAAATAAAATTGATTTTTTTATCTTTCCTTTTGACTCAGTTTATAGATTCTTATATTAAATTTAAAATGTTTTTGAAAGGAAATGCATTTTTGTCAATGTTTTTATTTTTTAAATGTTGAAATGCACATTTTAAATTAATCAGCTTATACTTAAATAGCCTGTTAATTTAACTACAGTTTGATATAATTTATTGATTAGTTTTTAAACTATTTATCAAATTAATAGATAAATAAAAAATATTTTATATAAAAATTTAATGACTATCTAATATAAAATATATTAAAAATTATACAAATTTAAAAATATGCTAAAATAAAAGTACATCAATTTGCAAATAAGTGAGCTAGTTAAAAAGAATGATTTTTAGCTAATGTGAATATAATTATGGAAATTTTAAAAATATATTTCAGACATTTTTCAAAATTTTAAAGCATTTCAAAAATATTTCAAAATTATTATAAAATATTTACAATTTTTGGTATAATTATAAAAATATAATTAATTGATAAAAGAAATAGATTAAAAAACATGTGCAAAATCTTATTACTAACAACAATCTGAACAAGCATTATTAATCCATCAAGGGGATTTATTTATCGTAACTTAATTGACAAGTTTATATATATAAACCATATTATATTAAGAGAAAAGCTCATTTTACAGTCTCTAGTGATTAGCAAAAACTTCATTCATAACTTGAATCATAAGAAATCCGTTTGCTATCAATCGATATTACGACCAATACATCAAAAATCATTAAAATTGATTATAAGCTTAAATTTACAACAAATGGAAACATAAATAATTCATAATTTCAAACCAAAAATTAAATGCTTGTGCACTTCACACCCAAACCTGAGCCAAGCCCTCTATAAAACAGGTAACACATGTTTAACTGAGCGATACGTATCGGTAGAGTTGTGTTAACAGAAAATATGTTGTATTTTCGACAATTAATTTTGAATTTTTATTTTTCTATTCTTCTCCTAATTATAGAGTCGTGCCGTCGATGGCGTTCACAACACTGTTCAGCTCATTGGGCGGCAACACAATTATGAATGGCTTTAAAGGCAATGGCTATAAATGTCATCAAACATCAGTCAAAGGCTAACGGATATACATAAGACTTATCTTTGGGTTAATCATCGAATCGATAGTCATTTTGTATGAGAGTGTAGCCATACATAAGCTATTGTAATAACGCTTACAAAAAACATATCATTTTTTAAAATTACATTTCACTTATTTGAACATTTCTTATGTCATTATATGATTAGTATTTTTCAATTGATTTTTGCGTTTTTAAAAATAGTTTTTATATTCACTTTATTTGCATTTTCATGTCTAAACAAATTTTCGTATAATAAAAAAGTCGGCATTTATTTGATTTTTTATATAATGCAAACTTTTTTCAAATTTGTCAAGCTTTATTACAAAATACATACAAATTTAATTTTTTTAGATTATTTACTTTATTTTTTAACTAATGAATAAATTGTTTCAGAATTCAAACCAGGAATTGAGAAGGTTGAGAAATTCAGGGGAGAGGGAGGGAATGAAGGAGGAAATTTTCTAAAATGCTCAAAATACATATATAAGGCTATTAAAATTTTTATATATAGTTAAAATGTTTTGCAATTTAAACCAAATTTAAACTAAATCTAATTAATTTAACTGAATCTTAACCCCATTTAGCCATAGTTTAGAAGAAATGTAGAGAGAGTATTTATTTTTGGATAAAGTGCTTGGGAGATAAATGCAAAATTTTAAAATAAGGAAAATTAGGGGGGTTTTGCTGGCCTCTTTCCCTCCCCTTAATTCCTGATTCAACCTAAAAAACATTTTTCACATTTTGTTTAAAAGTTTTTTCAGATATTGTTTTATTCGAAGCCTAAAGTCAATAGAAAAGTCATGTTTTTATCTATAAATTTGAAATAATGTCTAACATTAAGCCATTAATTATTTTTATGAAACTTTTCTAATATATATTATTCTTTTCGTTTGATTTAAGATAATTAGCTCAAAAAATGAGTTAAACTTTTTTTAATTAATAAAAGTGAATTAAATTCAAAAAAAAGAAACAATATTTTAAATTTTAAAAATTAAGATTAATTAGCAAGCAAAACAATTGTTTGTTTCTATTTAAAACAATATTCTGTATAATTATTTTGGTTAAAATTTTATATAATTTTAATTCTTAACCAATTAATGAGAAAATTGGGTTTAAAGCTAATAAAAACTAATTTTTCTCATTTTTAACATAATTTAAATTAATGCATATTTTTGTGTTAATTATAATTATTAAATACATAAGTTGTAACATAACAGCCGACTATAAAAACAAAAATTAATTTTTATTTCTTATAATTATTCTTAATTAAATAAAAAAGTGATACAAAAAACCAAAAATGTTTAACCAGTTTATGTTTTCATAATATTTGTATTTATTTAATCAATAATTTGATTTAAAATCTTATTTTATGTAAACATAAAAATTTCAACAAAATATTTTCAATTTAACTATGAATACAGATCTCAAAACACTTTGATCTCTAATATTGTATTTATTTCTGTTGTTAAGTCAATAGAAAAAATGTTTGATTTTTAAAATTTGATAAAATTTTTATGAATTCAATGTTAGTTTAAATTTAAACTTTAAAATCATATCCAATAAAGTGCCTCAAAGTTACTTAAACTAATAAAAAGTGATTATTTGTTATTTGATTTTAAATGTTATGTTAAATGTAATAAACAGTAATCGAAACTTAAGGTAAAAATGCGATGTGAAAGGGGTCACCAGAGGGTTACTATGAACTGAAGCAAATACTCAATGGATGTGGAGTTAAAAGTGAAGTTGGTATTGGATGTACTCATTATTATAAAGTTTGAGTTTAAATTTGAATTTGAATTTAAGTTTTTAATTTGAGTTTTAGATTTGAATTTAGTTATGGCTTTTGTAGTTATATATTGCGAATATATACCGATATAGAACTGAATATTTTTACAATTACAGTTTGCAAATATTTTTAAAATATAAATCTTTAATAATATTGAATTTTAGTCTAAGTTTATAGTAATCATCTAGTGATCCCTTTATTACATCGCACTGGTAATAAAACACTGTTTAATTTTTAAAATAAAATATTTATTTAAAGTTGTTTTAATTCTAATAATGTTCCCGAAATAATGTTTAAGTATATTCTTGAAAACTATTAACTTTTTTTTATAAATTATAAATTAAGCTATATTTAACTAGGAAATACTTTTTAGAGGATTTTTCCTATTTAAAATTATGATAAACTTAATCTTAATACTGTATTAATAATACATAATGCTAATTTAAATAAACAAACGTATAAATCAAACATAAATATTAAGTTGGTTAACATTGATCATTATTTAGACTATCATGCACTATTTTATTCGTTGTATAAAAGTATTTAAGTTTTATGTCACAAAAATATTGTTATCAGGATGGGCTAATAATTTATAGCTAAACACATCTCCTTTTAAATTAGAACAAGTTAGATTATTATATTTGATTAATAATTAGTAATTAAAAATTAAATAAAACAAAAGTATATTATAAACATTAAAATTGCCAGTTGAAATGAATTTTGCGAAAAGTGGATTGAAAGGTGAGTTGGTGTCGAAACGGAAAACAGAGATAACTTATCTTAAATTTTGATCTATTTATTCCCAAAATTCAACTCATTTTTCAATTCTATTCTCTGAAGTATTGACACATTTTTAACGATCAAATGTCATTGAAATATGATTTAGACGTTTTGAGCGCACACTTCAATGTAAGGCATTTCTGAACAAATTTTTTTGTTATACAGTATATATCGAATCGCTATAAATGAATACATACGACAAGATTTACAAAATATTTTTGTAAAATATATTTTTATTTGGTTTTGATATTTTGACAATTTTATCGGTTTAAAAGTTTTGATGTTTTAAATAAATAAAATGTTTTTGATATTAACTCTACCAAGTTTAGCTTTATTTTATTTATCTTACAAGTTAGTTTTGAAATTTTTGTTTAAACTGTAAAACATTTTAAAACTTTTTTTAAGCAACAAATAATTGGTTTATAGTTTTTGGTCTATTTTTAAATTACAAAATAAATATATAAATATAAATTCTGACATATTAAAATAAATAGTTTGAAAACTGTTATAAAATGTTTCATGTTGAGTTTGATGATACGTTGATAACCTAGTTAAGTAATAGAAACTGTTGGAACTATAATAGTTGCTTGACATTTAAATAGTAAAAAATAATATTTTAGTTTTTATTGATTTAATGGCTGACTAATACCAACCAAAAAAAAGAGAAAACGAATGAAAAGCAAAAAATATTTCGACACTTGGAATGTCGGTTGAAATAAGCTTTCAATTTATAAGACTTACTATTGAATCTATTTGTTATTTTGATAAATATAAAAGTTTTAAACAAAAACCTCAAAAATTATAAATTTAAATATTAATTTTTCACCATTAAATAATTATAAAATTTAATAAATTTATATTGTTAAATCAATTTTAATTACAACAACAATAAAATATTATTAACAATTGATTAATTCTTACTAGTTAGTTGTAAATTATCAATAGAATTAACTACAAAATATATTGTTTTAATTATGATTAATTTACTGTGTTTAAGTATCATACTTGTTAATGTTTTAATTTATGTTTTATAGCTTATTTCGCTAATAAACACAACAATTAATTTAAATGTTAATTAAATTTTAGTCTAAACTGTTTAATGACACATAATGTCTAAACATTTAACAGCATTTAAACAACAAACTAATTAATGAACATAAAAAATAAATTTTTATATTTATATTTGTTTTAATATAATGTTTTTATTTAATGTTTATCTATTGCTCAATAAGATAGTCATTAAATGCATTAAAACATAGTGTGTTACTAAAAGATTGTCATGTTTACATTATAAAAAGCTATAAAACATCAATCATGTCCTAAACACCTCTGTTAACAATTATTCTATAAATTTTATTAAATTTATAAACAAATGATAAAGTTTAAAAGTTTGATAAATTTAATAACTACTGTTTTATTTGATACAAATAACAAAAAAATAAATATATACTTTTGAATTATTAATTATATTTAAGATCAGAATTATATGGTTTGGATTAAGTCAGTTTGGTTTCACTTCTTGTCTCTAATTTATATACAATTTAGTTAATAAGTAAGTAAACCACAAATGAAGTAAAACAAACATAAAATTTATACGTAATGATTCAATAAATAATGCCAATTATAACATGGATATATTTGTTACAATTGGTTTTGTAAAATTACCAGTTTTTATCAAGTTGTTAAAAATGTTTTAAATATATATAATAAAAATAAACTACAAAAAAAACTAACTCTAGTAATTGTTTTTTAAACATTTAATTAAATTTGTTAATATTTTTAGTATTTTTATAAAAAAAAGTTTATAACAAAATTAATTTCAATTTATTATTTTTATCAAAAGTATAATATTTTTAAAAAGTATAAAGAGTTTTATGGAAAATTTTAATACAATTGTTTTTTTAATCAGTACATGTTTAATTTTTTTTAATTAACAAACTTATTGATTAAAAACATTTGTCAAAATAATTTGTAAAGTTCGTAAGTACAGTCACTATTTAACGAAAGTAGCGTATGTAATTTTAAACTGATTTCCTTTTTGAAAATTGATTTTTATTTCTAATCAATGATTTAATTACAAAACATTAAGAACATTAAAATTTAAACTATTTACAATATAGTAAACATTAAACTATATAAAATCTAATAATGTTCAACTAATATAATTTGTATGAATTGATGATTAATTGCATTAATATTGCTATTATGAATCCGCTATTATTGGAGCAAATATTATTGTTATAAATATTATCCATTTTTTTAATTTAAAGTAAATTTATATTAAATAATTAAAACTTATAAATATATGCTTTATTTATTACTTCTGACGTAAGTGTTATTTATATAAAAACAAGATAAACTTAAGAATCTTAAGAATAAAAATCAAATTTCAAAAGTGACAGTTTAAATTTAGAAAAAGTGTCGATCACTTCGCCGGAAATATAAATTGCCTAATTTTGGTTTTGCAAGGTACTTTCGTTAAATAGTGACTGTATATATAAAATGCAAAAATATTAGAAACAATATTATAAATAATAAAATAATTATAATAAATTAATGTGTACAAAATGGGATAGGTACAATATAGGTATAGGTACAGTACAGTAGTTGGTACTGACACATTTGTATAAATTTAAAATTGTTAAAAATTTTATCAAAGCAACTCAAGCATTAAAGCTAACAAGGTAAAGTTGTGCTTTCCAAAAATAATAGTAATGTATCAATATTATAAGAAAGTAATTAAATTTAGATATCACAAATTTAATAAGTATTATATATTGTATAGTTTGCTAACTATCGGAAGCATTTATCAATTAATCGCCATGAGCCAATTTTATTTCAGTTATCCGACTAATGTTGTAATTGAAACTCAATTTGAAGAACTGAGTCGACCTTTGCCTGCAATCACTTTTTGTACTAATATTTGGAGTCTAACTGTTGGCAAAACCACTGATCAATTGTTTGAAACGATTAGGAATTCAATCGTTTATATCTATATCGGATCTAATGATTACTTTAAAGTATATAAAGAGTTGACCAAATATTTTACACAAAACCTAATGGAAAGCATTTCTAAAGATTACTATTGCTTTACAGTTAATTCATTGTTAAAAAGTATGAATATTTGATTCAAACTAAAGAATTTCTTTTTTCTAAAAATAAATTTATAATAATTTATTGTCTTTAGCTATTAATATAACATAAATAATAAATTATAAACTAATATATGCCAAATTTTTAAAAGTTTCACAGATTACAAATATAAGCATGGACCGAATATTTTCAATTTATGTGAGCAAACTTGACGTGGGTCAGAATAATTCCTGGTGGATTTCCATTCATGATTCGTTCGATATACCATCTAGCTACGAGTGGAATCAAGTTGAATTGAAAAACTGTCATGAACACATAATCACATACACTCTTCAAACATACGAACTATTGAAGAGTCCGTATCCGACAAATTGTCGAAATTATTCCCAATATTCCGAATACTATTCGCGCAGAGATTGCATTAGAAAATGTAAAATACGGTTAAGTGTTACGAAATGTGGTTTTATTTCAGATGGAATTGATGTATACAAAGGCGAACCAAATGTTAATATTTCAAAATCTGATTCTGAATCTAATTGTACGAAAAATTTGAATCTAAACTACTATTGTAACGACATTTGCTTAAAAAAGGACTGCCTTAAACATCATTACAAACCGATTGAAATTAGCAAATATAACGACTCAACTGGTGAATTAGGATTGTTTGATTTAATTCAGGTTAAGATTATTTTGCCAAACGAGCCAATAACAACGTATAGACACAAACCTAATCTCGAGTTAATTGAATTTATTTGCTATTTAGCAGCAATTTTGAGCCTTTGGTTTGGCGTTAGTGTATATTCACTAATTAACTTGCTAAATGGCTTTGTTTATTGGTTAAGCGGCAAAACCAGACAAACAAATGCTCAAGTGCAAATGAATTTGCAAAATTCCTTAACATTTGCCGTATTTCAAATGAATGTAAATAGGAGATTGGCTAAAATTGAGAATTTAATTAATCATAAAGGTTACAGGTTTTAAAATTAATATTAATGTGATTTGCACTGATAAAATTCTATTTAACAGTACTTGATAAAATTTTAAAACCTTTATTGAAAATTTATTGTGTATAATTATGAATAGTTATATTGGGTGTGTCGTATATTAAAGTAGTAAAATCTAAATAAAATAAATAATTAAATTATTTATTTTTGCAGAATAAATTGTTAAATTGTTAAAATTTTGATTGTGTAATAATCTTGAAATTTTATTATTACTTATCAAATAGAAATATTATTTCAAACGAATGCTAAGGACATTTTAAAAAGTTTCTGGGCAAAACAATTTAATTTTTCTTAAGACATTTTCTTGCTAAAATAAGTAATGACCACAGACCACAGTTTGACTTTATCTTGTGCAAATTAAATAATTTTTACTTTATGTTATTTTAAACAAGTTTAGTCATTTATTTATTAATATTGACATTATTATTTTTTGAAAATTTTAAACATTATAGTGTTATTCTAACATTAAAACAAAATATTGTATTGTTTTGTATGTACTGTAAACCTCTTAATACCAAATGTTTTTTTTGTACTTAAATTGATCGCCAAATATAAGTTATATTACAAATAAAAATAACAAATAAAATAAATTCTCTAAATGTGTTAAAATAATATTCAGTTATATTATATGTCTAATAATAAAACTAATCTAGCATATATAAAGTTATTTTGTTTTATGTTAGATTTAGGCTTTTAATTGTCAATTGTATTGTACGATAAACATAAAAATACGATTGTATTACAAATACTCGGAGACTCTAATCCAGTAAAAAATATTTTGTTTCTTGTTTTGTATTACAAGTATTAATTTTAACAATGTATATAAATTCTAACACAAAAAAGGTTTCTATTCATATATTTAAATCTAATTTATAATTTGTTTTATGTTTTGGCATTGATTTATTGAAAAACATTAATCAAAGTCTATAGCAGTGTTGAAATAAATGAAAATATAGAGTATTTTAGACATCACTCGGATATAGACAATCCGGGTTTGTATCCAATCGCACCGGAAGAAATAAACAAGAATAAATAGTGTAAAATAATTTTTAACTGTCATGTACAGGTCACTATTTTGCAACTACAGTATATGTTTTGTTTTGCGACAATTCTATCTAAATTCCGTTTGAAATGGAAATTTTATCAAATTTAAAGATAAAAACTCGATATTTCATCCTTTGAGATGGGCTTAAGTTATTGTATTTTTATATAAATCTTATATATTTATTGCTTAACAGTATTCAATTTATTTGTAAAATTGCTTTATTTTTTTTTAAATAAATTTTATTTAAGTATAGTTTGTAGTTTATTGAATAAAATATAAAGCAAGCTTGGTGAATTGAGTTTAATTTAAATTTTTTAAATAAAAAAAACTGATACAACACTGCCCTCTATTGGCAACTACAAAAGTAATAGCTAGTGTTGTAAAAATCTGGCAATTTCAAAAACTATTGCCAGATTGCCAGAGATTGCCAGATATTGCCAGAAATTGCCAGAAATTAAGCAAAAACAGATACAATTTGTGTTAAAGTAAAATAATGACAAGTTTATTAATATATAGATAGATAATAGTATAATTAGTAATTATAGTAATAACCTGACATTTTTCAACAATAATTAATCACAAAATTTACAATAAAAATGTTAATTAATTAATTAAAAATAATTATGAACAGTAAAATGCTAGTGTATTGCCAGGGTATCAATTTTTAAATTTGTGAATTTGCTTGGATAATGCATAGAATAAATTAAACTCAGCACTAATAATATAAATCTTTACGAATTTAAATCTAAAATTAAATCTTAATGCAATAATAACAAATTTTGTTGAAAATAATTTTAATTAACACAAATTATTTGTTTATTTAATTGTTTTTAGATTAAATTAATTTTTAATTATTATTTAATTGAATGACCGTTTAATTAATCAAGTAATTAAATATATTTAAAAATTGCAAAAACATATTTTAAAACATTTTTGCATAATTTACATAGATGGCGCCACATTACAATTGCCAATTTGGCATTTGTGATTTTTACTATTGCCAGAAATTGACAGATTTTCAACACTAAATAGTAACTAAAGTAAATTAAACACATTTCCAAACTTGAATCATAATAAACGTTTAAAAATATTTTAAAAACTATTTAAATAAGACGTTTAAGGGTTATAAATATAATATCTTTTTGTAAACGTTTTTATTGTTTGTGCTTTGATTTCAATGTTTTGATTGTGTTTTACACATGAGTTTTGATTTAGTACTTAATTTTTGATAATTAAACTACAATTAAGTTTAAATTGTATTGAATTTAATATATTTCTGCCACTAATTGTATGCAAAGATTTGTCAAATACAGACATTTGTTGTTAAGTAGAAAACGGGACAAAAATTATCAAATTTTCAAAATTTCTGTTCAATCGGCTATTGAATCAAAAGTAAATTTATATTTAATTTAATTATTAACTAAAAGTAATAAAAATTAAACAAAAATATGTTAGAAATGAATTAATTATAAATTTCAACTAATTTAGCAAAAATTTTAATTAAGTTTAGATTTTAAATGTAATTAAATTTTAATACTTTTGCCAATTATTCGGATTTATATTAAAAATGAATTAATTGTTTGAATCGATTCATTAGTTCCAATCTAACCGACGCTTACTATCGATGAATACGAGTGATGGCACCGGTAGGGGTGAGGCAGACGGCGCCGAACAGTTGCAATCTGACGGCAAGACATTGAGCGCCGGCATAGCGTCGGTTCAGGTCGGGGTCGGCACAGTTGGCACCGATAAGTCACCGCAAAACTTGCGAAGAGCCGACTGTCCAAAGATGTTGGCGTCGAGTGTCGGCAAATGGAGGGCCGATCCAGCACTGATGGATGTGCTCACATCGATGGGCATCAGTGCGATCGCCGCTAAGAAAGCGCTTTACTATACAGACAACCAGTCCATAGAAATGGCCACTAATTGGATATTCGAGAACCCGAACGTCGATTTGGACACACCGTTAGAGCTCGAGCTTAATGTTGGTGTCGGTGCGGCCGCCGGTTCTGACTCCGACCGAAATTCCGGTTTAGTTTAAATATGTTTTATGTTTTGATTGCAATTTTCAATAAAATTTTTAATATTTTTGCATTTTTTAGTTTAGACTAGTTTATTTTTTAATATTTTAGTTAATTCAATTAAAAAATAACTTTTAGCATGCTTAATTTAATTTAAATATATATAATATATGGATATATATCTTTAAAAATATTAAAATTTATATAACATTTATTAACAAATGTTTATCAATTGATAACTAATATTAAGTTTAACTGATTTACAGCCAATTCGGGTAACGAAGTTTACAAAATGGTGTTTATAGTGAACTCATCACTGGAAATGGGTGTGGGCAAGATAGCGGCACAGGTAGCGCACGCGGCGCTCGGTATGCATCAGCTGCTACTGCAGGACGAGTCGAAATTCGGCGAATCGTTGATCCGTTGGTTCGAATTCGGCGAAACGAAAATTGTTTTGAAGGGAGAGTCGACGCAACACCTCATCGAACTCGAGAAGCTCGGCCTGAGCTTAGGTCTGCCCACATATCTGGTTCAGGACGCCGGCAAGACTCAGGTCAAGTCCGGCTCGACTACTGTGCTCTGCATCTATGGACAGACCGATAGAGTCGATTCAGTTTCCGGAAAACTCCGACTTTTGTGAACCAATACTCGAAATCTCTTTTTATTTCTAGTTTTTCGATAGTTTTTTCATTTTTTTAAATTTAATTATAATTAGTTTTTAAGTTTATCTATAATTTAATTGTTTTTTTTCTTGAAATTCTTGATTTGATCGGTGAATGTGATATATATTGTACTTTAAAATTGATTTTTTGATATTTTATTTATAATTATTACACATTGTCTGTCCGAATGACTCCCGGAGTCGAGTCAAGTGCTTACAGAACTGGATAAAAGTGCTTAAAATACGATTAAACTATTGTTTTATTTGAATTTTTTCATCATTTTCTCTCTAAATACCGGTAATTATTTTTGACTTCTTTTTCATTACTTGAAAATTATTTTCATATTATTTCAAATTATTTATTCAATTCATTCATTCATTTTTGAGAAATTAGATTAAAATTAATTTTAATCAATAAATAAAACAAATAAATAAAATGTTTCAAACTGCATTTGAGATTCAATTATTTCTATCTTGCTAATAAACTTATTATTATATTAACTTACAGTATAATATAAGCTTGGAATTACCGGTTGTTTAATTTTATGCAAAAAATTTAAACAATTTATCTTGCTAAGTGTTGAATTAATTGGATTTTTAGAATAAAATTATTAAAAAATTATAATAAATCTTAATATTAAAAATATTATAATTTAGATATTAAGTTAGTTTTAGCAATATAATTTGTCAAATAATATATCCAATTAAACATAAACCAAATAAATTAATTGACATTTAATGAAATTGCAAAAAAACTCGTGCTTGGTCTATTCATGGTCAAACAATAAAAGTGAGAGGAGTTTAAAGACTACGTCAATAGGCCTACTGGGAGTCTTGTGACAAACTCATTACCGGTAAGCTTGCAAACGCTAAAACAAAAATAATTAAAAATCTATACACATTAAAAGTACATTGGTTAATTACATCAAAACAAGTGAGAGTTGTAAATATAAAAACAATAACAATAACATCAACAACAAAAATAAATAAATATCGATTTGAAAAAATAACAAGACATTTAAAATATTAATAGAAATTATTACAGTATTTTGTTTAATTGGCAAGATCACTTGATTCTAGCGGGTTTACAAAATGTCAAATTAGTTTTTATTGACGTAATTCATGGTATGAGTCATAAGGTGAAGATCGCATTACAATTTGTAAACGCAATGCAAAGTGTGTTTTGATGTTTGAAATTGAAAACAAACACAACTTTTAGTGCAGACATTCAGTCGATTCAGTCAAACAGTGTTTGAACTCAAAGTACAGTCAATACAAAACGAGAGATAAGAAAAACTTAAGACAATTGAAACCTAAATACAAATAAATTAATAATTAAATTAAAGTGAATTTTAAATTATGTTTAAATTGTTGGAAATACTTTGTTTTAGTATTAAAATATGTTTTGATATCTAATATTGAAAATAATATTAGATTTAAATAAAAATTTAATTACATTTTTACAGTTTTTGGGGAAATTTTATTCTCAATTTAAATGTCGTTTTTTAAGAAATTAATTAAAACTAATAATAATAGCAATAAATGCAACGATTTTAGTGAAGACAACAGTAATGAGAAAAACCGAAATAAAAACAAAACGAATGACGCGTTTAATAGACGAAAGTTTGAGCGAAAACTAGTTTTGGTATTCAATTAGATATCCGTTTAAATCGATTTTTGGTTTTGAAACTCAATTGAAATTTATTTTAATCTCTTTTAGAGCCAATCAGATCCGGAACCGCTCCTGGATTTGTGTGACTGTGCGCTCGAGACTATCGGTGTCCAAATCCAGACCACAATTAAGATTTACTGCAAAACCGATTGTCGTTTCGATAATAATTTTCTGAACAGTTTTGCCGTCGAATCGGTTCAGCCTTTGATTGCTATCTGTGCTCTACATCTGTCCGATAATCGTATCCATACTATCGGTGCCTATATTTCACAGTTAATCCGTTTGAAAGTAAAACTAAAGTTTTTTTTTCTTTAATTATTTGTAATTTAAAAAATATATTATTTTTAAAATTGATTTAAAATGTTTTATAATAATAAAAAGCATTTTATTTAATACATAAAAATAATTTTCACTTTAATCCCATTAACATCGAACCCATTATTCAGATCCAGATCTCCTCCCGATTTCGGGGCCGTGAGAGGAGTGCCAGGGATTAGGACATGAGTTTACTGGCCCTTAATAACCCAGTTATTTGTTTTTCTAATTAATTTTCGTTTTGTATTTAAGTTTAGATATATTTTTAGATAATTATTATTTTGGTTTTTTTATATGCCGTAAAAAATTTGATTAATTTTTGCAATTAGTTAAAAAAAATTGGATTTTTACGGTATTTTGTGCCAATATTTTTGTGAGACGTTAGAAGTTATCAAGCCTGATTTAAATAATATAATTAAATTTATTGCCTTTTATTATATAATATATTATATGACATTTGTTATGTTAATTATTCTTATATTATATTTGCATTTATTTATTGCTTTTTTTTATTAACTATTTTTAGGATAAGAAATGATATTATTTTAATGATATAAAAGTTTTAATAGAATTACTCATTTTTGCCAATAATAGGAATTGTATTTGAGTCACAACCAGCTGTCCTCACTGCCCGACACCATATCAAAGCTACCTGAGCTTAAAATTCTCACTATTCGGGACAACCGGTTTGAAGTATTTCCCGAATGTCTGACTCTATGCCCATCTCTGAGTTGTTTGGATTTGGCCGACAATCGAATCACTCGATTACCGCAAACGTTATTAAGACTTAAATTATTAAAATCTCTACAATTAGAAGGCAATCCCCTATCTGTGCCGGCACTCGATATTTGCAAACAGGGCTTAGAAGCGATTCAACAGGAATTGGGTCGAAGTTATCGCCAAAACCAAGAATTTAATGACAATAACAGCGAAATTGATATCGATTTGTATACTATGGGCGCCGATAGCTCTCCGACTGAAGATGAGAAACACGAATCAATTGAAGTATTTTTTTAATTAATTTTTTTTTACTAAATATAACTATAATTATATTTTTAGTTTTAATGTTTATTACATTTTTTATTAGTTTTAGTCGCAAGCGTGTTTTTTGACAATAAATTTTTGATGTTTAAATTGAAAATCAATTTTTATAAGACTATTAACGGTGTGTTTGGCACCGGTATATCTCGATGTCATATGACTCACTATTTTTTATATTTTATCAAATATTGAATTTTAATGAAATTTTATTTTAATGTTTATTTCAAAGCTATACAAATAGAGTATTTCAAAAACTTCTTTTTAATTATAGGCTTTTATTGTTAAGAGATATATATATATATAATAATAATAATAATAAAATATACGAAAAGACTCATTAATATCCATATAATTGCCCTATAATTCGAAAACTTCTTTATTTCAAAACATTATACTTTAATAGTTTATGAAATAAATAAAAGAATATTTCTTAATATAACTATTAAAATTCATGGAAACATTTTAAAATGTTACAAGTTAATTTCAAAATGTAATTTCGATTAAAAAAAGTTAATTTTCTTTTTTTAAATAATCAATAAATTAGAGCAAAATTCAGAGATTACTAAATGGAATAAATAATTAAAAATAAGTTTTAAACCCAAACCATATATCAAACGGAGCGAAGATTATACTAATTTCTGAGTTTAAGTTATTCTTTAAATGAAATTTGAGACAAATTCGCCGAAAATAGTAGCGAAGATCGAAAATGTATTTTAATTTTAGTAAACATACATCTCATGTCTTAAATAGTTTAAAGAAAATATGCTTTGATTCGCATTTTTCAGTTTTCGTTTTGTTACAAATTCGCAATCAATTTATTACTTCTTGGGCTTTGAAATAGAGCGCAACCGATTGGCACTGTAAGAGTCGGGGCTCACTGTATGGGTTTGGCACTGTAATGTTTGCCTGCTATTCAATATAATAAATGTATTGCGTTTTGCTATGTTTTTGTTGCTAACAATAATAAAGTTTTATTTTTGTTACATCTCTTCAGTTTATTATTCAATACACAGTTATTGCTGTTTTACACATATTCTTAATATTTCTAAATTTCCTTTATTCTCTACACTTCCCCTCTATCTCCAAATCAAATAATTGCTGCACTTATTCTGAATTTTACTATATTTAGAATCTTGTTGACATTTTTTATATATTTAATACTTATTGACAATAGTTTTTAATATAGAGAACAATTATTGTTGAGGTAGTAGTAGTTATTTATTGAATTTAATATCACTTATTGAGTAATTGAGTGTTGCGAGCATGTACAATATCAGCGATTGAGAAGTTCGGCCGATCCGGGGGATTGGGGAGGAATTTTTCCAAAAACGCTCAAAACCCATACATTTATGATAGATTTTACCAAATTTAACAAGATTTAAACTGGATTTAAACTAAATTTAGTTAATTTAAACTGAATTTGACACAAATTTAGGGTAAAGTTGGCAATTTTAACTTAAAAACGAAAAATTGCCATAAATGTCATTTTTAAAAATAGGAAAATTTTGCCTGACCCCCCCCCTCCCCCTCAATTTCTGTACAATATACATATATTAATTGAATAGCTGTTAGAAATAACACTGTATTTTTAAACATAATTTAAAGCAATCGAATTTTTGTTAAACTAATTTAAATTAGTTTCGAATATTTTTAACTCAATTCCATTGAAAATATTAAAGGGAATGAATTATACTATACAGTAATACCTTTATAATTTCACAGTTATGGGACCAAAAAAATTATCAATGTGAAATTAAGGGTGTGAAAATA
>JAQFXP010000334.1:0-33274 GCA_034693685.1 Belba bartosi | reverse complement strand
AAATATTTTGTTAAATCATAGGAGCGCATATTTTTTCAATGCATAGTTGGCATACTTATAGACTAAAATTGTTGCTTGCTATTCATTATTAACATTTTTGTATATTTATGTTCTGAGACAACACATTGACAACTATTTAACTAAATTAAATCTAAGTTTGATATCGATTTAAATCAAAAATATCTTATTTGAATTATTACAAATCAAAACAAATATTTGATAAACACTTTTTGACTGAAAACACATTTTAGTTTAATATTAATCGAAATATTACAGTAATAGGAAAAAAACTAAATTAAAAAGAATTTAAGAGAAATTAACCGAAAAATGGTTTGCCTTTAGAGTCTGTCTTCGAACCGAACTGACGAACTGATAGCAGCGGAAACTCTGGCCAACCATATGCGCTGCAATAGTAGTTTTATTCACGACTTATTTCAGGCACAGTTAAGATCATCTCTAGTGTGCCGTTCCTGTGGCAAACACAGCAATACATTTGATCCATATTTATGTCTTTCATTGCCTGTTCCGACTCGTTTGACCCACACTCTTATAGTCAATTCGGTTTATCTGAATAAAAGTCCGCGAGAGGTAAGTCGCTATATGACTGATCTATATATGGATTGTTTTTCAATTATATCTTTGATTGAAATTTAGGTGAAAATTGGTGTTTCGATTGAATCTTTGGGAACAATACGAGAATTAAGAGACAAAATCAGTCGATTGTTGAAAATTCCCGAAAAACAATTGGTTTTACTCTTAATCGGACAGGAGTTTGGTCTCAAAGAGTTGGCTAAAGACACGGATATAATCCAAGAAACTCTTGAAGACATGGAAAACATGTTTGCCGTCGAAACACCGAAATTGCCTCAAATTAATCCGAACAACAGTTCGGTGTCTGCTCTGAGCACTACAAATGGCGAACAACTACTTTCTCTGGTTTGGACAAATAGAGTAGGGATTGGAAGTCAGGGCAAAATATTTGGGCCACTCTTCTCGTGTTTGGTGTCTCGCGAGGCCTCCTATAAACAGATCCAATTGGATATTCTCAACGGAATGCGATCCGTTCTCAAACACAACTCAGACGTTAGTTCTATTAGTTGTGGTCTAAACCTAAGGCTCAGAGTCATTGGAGGTATTCCCGGAAAGTCTTATTTGCCCGAAGACGTTGACCACCCGTTATATATGCCGACTGTCGACAAAGCACTCACATGTAGTGAAGACAAGGACTATAGAGGACCCATACATCTGAAACTAGTGGTTGAGTGGGATCTCGATATGAGAGACAATTTGCTTATTAGTGAAGAACTTATGGATAAACCAGTGATTGATAGTAGTATTGAATTAGCGAAAGCGCGCTCTCAGAAGACCAATAGAGCTACTCTTCGCGACTGCTTTGATATGTACTTCAAAGAGGAACGGGTGAGTCAGTCAGTCGCTGGCATTTTAAAGCTAATTATTTGCAAATTAATTAATTAATTGAATATCTTGTGTCAGTTGGCAGCAGATAATGCGTGGATCTGTCCGTCGTGTCGGCGCCGACAGCAATGCACCAAAAAATTGAGTCTATGGTCCGTCCCCGACGTCTTCATTATTCATTTGAAACGTTTTCGTCAGTCATCTCATTCACAACGAACTAAAGTGACGACACATGTCCTGTTCCCACAAAATGGTTTGGGTATGGATTCGAACAAAACAAACGTTTGATTAGTTGAATAAAATTGTTTAAAATTTGGTTTATTTGTTAGAAATGAGTCCATATATAGCGCCGCGATTTGTACCGCAAACCAATGGCAACATTAATAACGGTTTGCCGGCCCTATGGTCGCCCTGGAAGAGGTCGCGAATGTTTAGCAGACTTACCCGGACTGATGACAACATTTATGATTTATACGCCGTTTGCAACCATCGCGGGAATATGCAGAGCGGGCACTACACGGGTTGGCTTTAATTGGTTTATGTTTTTAATTTTTGATTAATATACGATTGTTTTGTGTAATATACAGCCTATTGTCGGAACCCAATCGACAGCAGTTGGTATCTATTCGATGACACAAAAGTGATTCCCGTCAGCGAGTCTTCAATAATCACTTCCGACGCTTATATATTGTTTTATCACAGAAGTAGTCTCTCTTCGGCTCTTTCTTCGTGCGCCTCGTCTTCCACCTCAGGCTATAGTAGCTCTGCGTCCGCCAGTTCCTACTATAGCGATCACTGGGCGTTCCGAATGCCTCCTTTCAACTACTGGTCACCAAAAACGAGCAAAAGTTCAGATTTGTCTTCAGATACTATCAATGGTTTGTTTAATTCGGACATAATTTAGAATAAGTTTTAATTTGAAAACTGCTTTTCAGAGAGAAATAGTGCCAAAAGCGGAAGCGCAACCCCACCGACACCTAACCACGCGCTGACTCAAGACATCCGGTCCTATGCAAGCCTGCCTTCAAAGAGTAGTCAACTCAAAACAAAGCAAACGGAGTATAAACCCATTGTTAGCGAATCGATTGAAATACAAACTCCAGTTCCGAACCCAGAGTTCACTAATGAGATGAAAAACAAAGAAACAAATAATTTGGCGCCGAATGAGTGCAACACTAGTGACGACGCGTCGAATCCGAATGAATCGGAAGAGACAGTGTCGGCGCCCAAACCAGAGAACAGCAAATACTGGGCCATCACTTCGGTCTAAGTCGAGGCCCGAATTCGAGTAGAGACTGGTGTACTCGAAACGGGCCCTAATCTAGCGATTCGTACGAACAAAGAGCTAAACAAAGAGTTTATTCGAAAGAATTATTTTTTGAACGAATGAATCGAACGAATCGTACGATTTTAATATCTCCTCTTCATTCCATCCTATAATACCGGTTCCATTGAAAGCGTTTTATTTTGCACTAAAAATAAGTTTATATTAATATTAATTACATTCCTATCGAACTAAAAGTATTGAAGAATTGGAATTTTAATAATTCGAAACAAATATTTCTTAATTCAAATTTGGTTATCGATAGCATAATATTTGGAGTATTACTAAAATTATTATTAAACTAATAATTAGTCAAATGATTTGAGTATTACTATTAGCGAATAGTTTTGATTTTTGGAAATTAGAGTAATTTCTAATAAGAATAATATTTTAGATGAGAATTAGCACCGATTTACTCGATTTATTCGATTTAGATTTAGCCAAAGGCCAGAAAATTGATGAAATTTGTGGCCAATTCGCCTAAATTTGCTCACATTCTGACCGATTCGTATTTGTTCCCAATTTGTCTCAAATGTCTGATCGGACGCAATGTTTGTCTCTCTGACAGCTAGTCATGAAGTCATACGTTAAGTGCAATTGCGAACACAATTCTACACTTCATTAGAACGAAGACTGCATTTCATTCCCTTTTATTGTTTTATTTTCATATTTTAATAAAGAGGTTGTGATTAAGAAGAGAATACGTTATGTTATGAAAAGTTTTACGAAAAAAGCTTTCCTTTCGGTTATCAATACACAAATTTAATTCTATTGTAAATAAATCACAAATTATTAATAAAACTTATATTTACTTTAAATTTACAAATTATTTATTCATTTCTATTACCGGTAATCAGTTTCTATTGAATTGAATTCACAAAATATTTAAAACAATTTTAATTAGAATTTAATTTAAATTCAGTTTGACTTTCGAACGGTTTTTGACTAACATTTTGCAGATCAGTAGCGGTTCCGACGAGAGTGAACACTATCGGAAGTGTCTTCAGCTTTGGATTAGACAACTGTAGGATTCGAATCCAACTCAAGAGAGAGTCGCGACTGGAAGTGCCGGTCGCACAGACCGCTAGTATTTTGCCGTCGTCTTGGATGTGGAGGTTCTTGTTTGGCGCCAATACATGTGATTTGTCTTCCTTTCCAAATGTACTCAAAGGTATGGCCGAAACGTCTGATTAATAAATCAAAAAATTATTGACCGGAACTACGAGCGGACGAACTGACCGTTGAATTCGTCGTTATCGACGTTATCGTCGTCTTTATTAAAGACCGGATTCGGGTTATTGGCCCTAAGAATGAAGTAATCGATCGACAAATGCCTGAGCCATACCTTGAACCTTCCCTCGACATATACGGTCTCATTTGCCGGCAATTCCGACACTATTTCCCGTTGTGTTGGGCTCTGACCCGAAACAATCCATGTCTTGTCGATCGAGTCCTCTATTTGAGCCGTCTTTTGGACAAAACTAATAAAAATCGAATTCAACTAAATTTAAACAAAACTGACCGAAAGAACACTAATCTTCGTCTGTGCGTCGATACACATCCTTTTGATGGCCAGTAATGACAACTCAAGTGAGTCTAAAGGTAGTGGATCGGGAAGTGGGAAAGGGTTGGCATTCATAAACTTGGTCATCCAATAGGTCATTCTGGCGCACTTCCTCCATGGGCTCGAGTATTTGCTGAAGATCTGTATAATCATATTCTCCAACTCCATGTCCGGCATTATTCCTAACCAACAAAGAGGTAATGGAAACCATTAGACCATTAAGTGGTGTAAGAAAGTGGTGTACATTCGTACCATTTGCCTCCATTTCGCACAGTATGTCAACGGCCGCCCTCTGCTCGAGCGGGTAGTGGAAGAAACCGGCGGCGAAGATGTTGTCCGGTCTGAACCTCCCCTTTGGAAACACATTCATCAAAGCCTTATACGACTCCCGATCCTTATGAACCCCAAACTCCTTCATGTGGGGCAGGGATGCCATTATGAACTCGACATAGCCCTGCCTTTTGATGTTCTTATGGTTCGGAAAGTTGTCGACCACTTGAAGGAACTGCTCTTTATGTCTGTCCGGTATCTCTTTGTAGAGCCGCTCAACGAGTGTCACGTCTTTGGTCCGAACGGCGGACGACTTACCCGTCTTTTCGGATTTTTTCCCCCATAAGTGCCGACAATTCGGTTGATTCGATGACTTCACAGACAAGAGTTGGTCTGAAATACGATTCAAAACTATTTGGCTTTCGATTGCATTTGATTTGCAATATAAGTGTCGAAAATGTCGGCAATAATTCAAATTCAGATCAATTTGTAATTCAATTAAATTATTTGCAATACTTTTGTTGGAAATCAAAACAAATTTATATTTATTTAAGTTTCGGCTAAACATTGAAAACATCTTATTTTAAAATACAAAATCAAAACAAATACAAAATTTGTATAAATATTGACAAAAAAATACGTCAAATGAGATCAAATCTGAATTACTTTTGAAGCAATCGTTTGCAATGTATTTGCAAAACAGGGATTGCTTTCAAACGCTTCAGTAATAGAATAATTTGTGGATATATTTCGAATTGAATTTCATGTCTTTTTGAGTCTATTGACAATATTCTTAGTCTTATCGTAAGTTTAGCAAAAATATCAGATATTTAGACAAAATATTTAAACTAAAATCTGATTAAACTTAAATCCAATAAATTTAAATCCAAATGCAATAAAAATTAAATTTGAATATTAGCTCAATTATCGCACATCATATCAGACAAACGGCTCAATCACTCAATTGCATTGAATCGAAAGTTTGGTTAAAATGCAAATAAATTTAAGTCTAATAATGATTTCAATGTCATTGAAACTATTGGTAATGTTTTGGTGCCTTAGCTTAAGCCGAACCCAAATCCTGTTCAGTGAGTCAGTGGACGGTTCAGTCGATTTCGGTAATTATACCTATTATTCATATAACGGCAACTATAAGATCAAACTAGTGCTGACCACCCATTCGGGTGACGCCGACCTCTATGTCTCGCAATCGGATTCTAGCGGAAGGAACGTTAAACCGAAGTTTGATTTGAGTGAACATGACTTCTCGAGCACGACCTGTGGTCAGGATGTGATCCATTTGTATGAGGACTTCCGCCGACCGATAGGTATAGGGGTTTACGGCCACCCGAGTCACGAGAGAACTGAATTCACTCTCGATGTGATTGGCGTCGAGTACTTCGACGACAACGACAGGAGTGACGACAGTCTCTACATCAGTAACGAAGAGCTCGAGTTCTACGAAGAGTTCTTCGGTCAGGCCTACAGTGGACTCAATAAAGTGCCAAATAAGCAGAGGTCAGTCGGCAGTGACGCCGACCGCCACTCGAATGCAGACAATTCTAAGGAAAGCCATTCAGAGACCTGGGATTTCGTTATCAACTTATTGGCCAATATTTTACATATTTTGTTGGAAACTATTCTTTAAATCTAATATTTTTTATAAGTTTTTTTGAATTTAGTATTTATTAAATCCTTTTTGTCTTTTTGTAAAAATGAAATTTTTATTAAGAGATTAAAAATAAAAATCTAATAATTAGTAAATATTTGACTCTTTTTACAGATTTCTGATTCAAATAGTTTTAATGATTTGGAAATAAAGTCTTGTTTTTGGGCTAAAACTTATTCTCTGTTTAGATATAGATTTCTGATTCAAACCCATAGAATCACTAATTATCTCACGTTTTGGCAAATTATGAAAAAAAAATCCGAAAAAATCAAAGCAATAAAAAATTTTTATTATAAAATATTATTAAAAATAATTAAACATTTCCTTTAAATACAGCGTTTACTGAATACTGTATTAGGAAAACACGAAATACTGAATCAATATTACGCAATAATCGCAATAATATTACAATACAATGCAGACTCTGAGTAGAATGCAATGCAATTGAATGTGAATTGAATTCCTGCGCAAAACAGCCAAACATTTCACAATTTGTTTATAATATTAAGTCTAATATTTACTCTGTTTTGCCATTCATTTGGATTTCACTAAAAACCGATTTAATTCAAATCGTTATTATTTAAACCTTTAATTGGTTTGTGTTTAAGAAGTGAAACACTTTTAGCCTTAAATTGATTGATTTGAACAACAAATTGATATAAATTGATGCAAATAATGGACAACATATGTGACAGCATTTAAATGAATGCCAACTCATCAGAAGAGTGGCAAATGATGAGAACGGATGAGACAATGCATGTCATGGATGACGGTCTGATTCTTTGATTGTTTTGACTTTTTTTAACTCAATTATTGATCTAATGTTTGAATGTCTGAACCGGTTCTAACAGATTCAGTACGTCTTGTGGTGTTAGGCGAGGCCTCAATGTTGTCGACGGCTATCCTTAGAGGCGCCCAAAGAACCACTACTTCTATGAGCCGATCCACTCATACATCGCAATCACGTCTTTCAACACTTGTCGCCGAATATGAAGAGGAGGACGACGTCGAGGACATGATCTCCGATCCATTGCTCAAGAGTTTGATCCGATTGAAAGCAAAGCTGAGAAAAGACAAATTAGTGGTAACGGATCCGAACTTCTTGAGACCTTTTTGCGAAGTGATTAAGAACAAGGACGTGAGCGGACCAATCACTGGTCTGGCCCTCCAATCGATCCTCAAATTCATTAATTACGGACTCATTAGTAGTGAGAATGCGGTGCAACTGATGAGCGACTCTGTGACCAAAGCCCGGTTTATCGGAACCGACACCAGTAGTGATGAAGTGGTTTTGATGAGGATTTTGAATGTCTTGAAAGAGTTGATTGTCAGGAGATATGCGAGTCTATCGAATGGCGCCGTTTGTGAGATAATGCAGAGCTGTTTCCGAATTGCTTTCGAACCACGACTTAGCGAACTGTTGCGGAAGAGCGCCGAACAGTCTTTGGTCGATATGGTTCAGGTGCTCTTCAGAAGGATTCCCGAATTTAACACTGAATTTGTCGACGAATTGTGTTTTTTGAAAATGGGATCAAAAATGAGTTCGAATTTGAATAAAAGAACTAAACATAACATAAATAATACGAAATCAGATTTTGCTAATAAACAGAGTATTAGATTCAATAAAGAAGACAATTCAGGCGATGGTATGAAACGATTGTTTGTTTTTATTAATTATATTTAAAATGATTTTCTCGTTAGACAAACGGAAGCACTACTACGGGTTGGCCTGTATTCACGAATTGCTCTCATATTTAACGTCTTTAATAAATCCTTTACCCGAAGGACAGAACACCGAAGCGATGATTAACGTCGGACTCACTTTACTTACAGTCAGTTTTGAGACGTCTGTTCACGGGATCGGTAGTAAACACTGTTTGATATCAACTGTCAAAACTGATCTTTGTTGGAATCTAATGCAGGTCTGGACAGACATTAAATAATTAAAATTTGAATACATTTAGAAATTGATTTACTGTTTATATAGCTTTTGCAAAGCGATCGGCCGCTGAACTCATTCGCGGCTTCCCTTCGCTTAGCGTTCCTTATATTTACGAATTTACGAATGCATCTGAAATACCAATTCGAAGCGCTTTTGATTCGATTAATGGATATAATAACGACCGGAAACGCGCCGTTCGAGTTCAGAGAGATTGCATCCGAGTATTTGGTCTCCTTTTTTCGACATTTGACTCATTTGCCGCACGAGATATACTTTAACTACGATTGCGATCCCTTTGCTTCCAATCTATTAGAAGACTTATTGCAACTCTTCTCTAAAAACTGTTTTACGACTTCTCTCAATACCCAACAGACGTCAATGAGTTCTGTTTCAACCTTTCAGTTCAATTCAATGCAAATGTTGTCTTTGGACGCATTGTTGGCTATTCTTAAGAGTCTACAAAAGGCTGAGTTATGTCGCGACGACGTTCTGGTGGTCTGTCCGGCGACCACTTTCGTCAATGTCGTCCACAACAAGATTACTAACAATAAGACCAAAGAAGAGGAAACACCCGCTCAGAGCCCGACTGAATCCGAGCCAATCGGGGAGTTATCTGAGAAAATATGCAGTGAAGGGAACTCCACTCCAACTCCAGATTTGCCCCAAGACGTCGACGTCGGGTCTATAAGAGGTGAAACGGAAACGTTTACCGAATTGTCTTCAGTTATTGAAACTAATGAAAACTTTGAAACTATTACTCAAAACGATTTGAAAGACATTTCAGAGAATGAATTATCGAAAAGTGAACCAATAAAACAAAAGTCTTATGTTTCGCATAAATATCCAAAATTAGAAAAAGTGCCCAAAAATACGACTGAAATAATTCAACAAAAGAATCGAAAAGTAATGTTTTCGACCGCAACCGAACACTTCAATACAAAACCGGCGAAAGGTATTCAGTTTATGACTGAAAACCAACTGATCTCTATGGAGATGGATATCGTGTCGTTTCTTAGGGATAATCCAAAACTAGACAAAAGACAAATCGGAGAATATTTGTCGAATAAAAAGAATTTAAATATTTTGCAAACATTTGTCGAAAGTTTTGCCTTTAAAGACACGCGTTTGGATGAAGCGCTTCGACTGTTTTTGGAGTCATTCCGACTGCCGGGTGAAGCGCCTCTTATTTCAATGATTTTGGAACACTTTGCACATCACTGGCACGTAAGGCATACCAAACATTGACAATAATTTGTTTTGTTTTTAAACTATTAATACATATACTGTACTTACATATACTTACTATACATTGATTTGTAAATAGGAGTCAAATGAGTGCCCGTTTGTCAACGAAGACGCGGCCTTCAGTCTGGCCTACGCCATAATTATGCTAAACGTCGATCAGCACAACACTAATGTCAAGAGACAGACAACTCCGATGACATTCCAAGAGTTTAGATCCAATTTGAGACAAGTGAATGGCGGCAAAGATTTTGATCCGGAAATGCTTAAAGAGATCTATTTTGCAATAAAAACAAACGAAATAATAATGCCGGCCGAACAGCAGGGGTTGGTTCGGGACAGATATCTTTGGAAATGTCTGTTACGTAACAGTGAGACTGAAAACGGAGTTTATTGGTATCCGAGAGACCCGACAAACAGTGATTGCAATCAATTAAATATAAGCTCTAATGAAGACATTAATATTCAGGAATTCTGTTTGAAGTTATCGACTCTAAACGGACCCATATTTTCAGTGCTTTGGGGACCGACTGTGTCTGCAATGACATTCATATTCGACAAAATAAATCCGGACCAACAGTCGGGTCTAACTCGAAGGTTGTTGAACAACGGCTTTAATAGTTGTGCCCTTTTATGTGCCACTTATGGACATCTCGACAATCTAGTGGTCAGTTTATCCAAATTTATATTGAATTCTTCATATATGACATCTCCAGTAATGACATTGAAGAGCCAATTGGCCGCTCAGTGTCTGTTCGGCATTACTCGCGAATACGCGAATGAGATGAGAGAGTCTTGGAATAACATAATTGAACTGATTCTCAATTGGTATAATTCGAAGTTATTAAACGACACGTTTGAAATCGAAGACTTTGCTATTGATTCGAAGAAGATTAGGTTTCGGCGCAAAGATAGTCAAAAACTAAAGCCCGAAACTGACAACTCGTCAACATTTTTGTCGAGTTTTTATTCATATTTCGCTGGAAATCAACAACAAAGCGATTCGAATGAATTTGCAGAAACTGGTCAACAAAACAGCATCGAATCAGTTGGAATCGAAACCAATTTGAATCCGGAATCGAGTTCTCAAAACCGACCGATTGTTAACAATTATTGTCAGCCATTGCTGTTGATTATAGAAGAGTCGAAGTTTCTTCACATCGATTCACTGCTGGCTCTCATCAAAGCCCTCATTAGTATTCAGTTAAATAGTGACGAATTCGATGACGACATTGAAGTTTTCAAATTAGAAATTCTTTTGAAAATTATTTTAATGAATAGGTATTCGATGATCGGTTTTATGGCCAATCAGTGATTAATTTAATTTAAATATTATTTTATTTTGATTTAGGGATAGAGTGACTGTGTTTTGGCTGCAAATATCGCGATATATACTTCGATTAATAATTCTTTGTCCGAAAAGCGAATATCTATCCGAAAGAGTGGTTTCGACTATATTCCGATTGGCCATCAGATTCACTCCAAGACCCGATTCATTGAGTGAACAAATATTCTTATTATTGTGTCATTTATTGCTTACTTTTGAGCCAAATATGATTCAAAGGAAGACAACTGCCATTGCTTTGCACTCATTTGTGTCGCAATGTAATTGTTATATAACCCGAAGCCAAGACTGGGCTATAATTTTCAATTTTTTACTCTCTGTTGGAATTGGATTTCAAAGACGTTCCGCAAATAATAGTTCAGAAAATGAGGGAAACATTAATATTCAGAGCGATTGCGAAGAGAATTCAAACGATAACTCATTTCCCGTCACATCTCGTGGTTATACTTCTGACTCTGAATTGGATGTAAGCAAACCTTTGGATCAAAACCTTAACAATTCGTTTAGATTTTTTGCGGACAATAATAGCGGACATACTGTGAATTCGACTTCGAATTATCGAATTCTCGATTTAGACGCATATGAAAAGTGTACTGAAGTTCTGACTTTAATTATTAGAGAAATATTGCCAAACAATGTAAAAAACTTTCAAAACATTCCAAATGAAGGCAATGTCTATACAGTTGCACAATTAGCTACGGATGCGTTACAAAAGTTTGTCGAAGCGTCGATCAAAATACAGATAAGTCCCGGAAAATCGGGTCAATTGCGGCGAACAGTGTCTCATAAATACGGCGACACTCGTAAGGCTCGATCTAAGGCCCGGACGCCTGACATCTCAAATAAGTCTCGATTTTCTCGAATAGCAAATGCTATTCTGTCTTCGAGTGAGTCCGAAGACGAGGAGGAACCTCATCCTAGTGCCCATAACAGTCAACCCAAGTTCTCTTCAGTCACTGAGACCTGTGCTCTAAGATTACTAGATTTGATGCATTACTTCCATCTAAACGCTGCCCTCACTGTCGATAACAATGACTCGGAATTCTTATGGACTGCTCTTTGGTGTCCTTTACTCCAGGGTTTGTCTCAATTGTTTAATTTGTTTTTGAGTTGTATTTAAATTATATTTAATAATATATACAGGAATTGCACTCTTTTGCTGTGATTCTCGAAGACCTGTGCGAACCTGTGCTCTGACTTTCCTGCAAAGAGCGCTCTTATTGCACGACTTGAGAGTACTGTCGGCCTCGCAGTGGGAAAATTGCTTCAATAAAGTACTGAAATTAATTAAACAATTGATTGCAATTAAATATTTGATTAAATAAATGGAATTTGATTTTTAGGTTCTCTTTCCTCTTCTCTCAAAACTGTTGGAACCGATCAATATGGGAGACCCAATAGGTATGGATGAGACACGAATGAGGACAACAAACCTGTTGTGTAAAGTGTTTTTACAGCACTTGACTCCATTGCTAACCCTTTCGACATTCACTGCGCTTTGGCTAACGATTCTTGACTTTATGGACAAATACATGAGGGCTGACATGCAAACAGATCTTGTCGTTAGTCTCAACTCTATTCCAATCGTTTGATTAATTCTAAAAATGATTTATTGAATATATGACAGAAAGAGGCGATTCCGGAGTCATTGAAGAATATTCTTCTGGTGATGGAGACGGCCGGCTGTTTCAACGACACTCTGGCCGCCATCACTTGGGACCGAATCGCCATATTTTTGCCGAACTTACATCAAGACCTGATTCCGCCTCAGATTAACGTCAATTCGGAGGAAAGCACTGAAACTGCGATTGAAGACAATGTCCGAACAAATGAGACTCCAATACAGAGCCAATCAGTTGAACCTATTTATGACGTTTCGAATCAAACAATTAATCCAAATATTCCAGAAGTGACTCAACAGTCCGGAGCGCAGATCACATCGACTTCTATTCCCAACTCTACGTTCATAGATATGGAAGAATGCCATAAAATGTCGTTCACTCCCCCAATGCCTCCAATGCCTCCAATGCCCACCCAATCACCACTCGGTTATCACCCAATGCCTACATTTCCGGGAACTATAGAACCATTCGTTCCGATGACAATATCGATGCCTAATGTTATTCAAAGAGACCCAAACATTGGACCGAACGCACACATGTCTGCATACCCCTGGCCCGCACCCAGCGATCAGAAAAACTTCTAATTATTAAATAATTTTGTTATATTTATATTCGAGAATAAAAAAAAGTATTTTATTTTTTAAATTTATTTATATTTTACGAATAAATCAGATGTTGTTAAAAGTAGACAAAAATTTCATTTATTTAAACTATTTTTTGTTACTTTTTTCGAAAAACATTTGTCGCGAATGAACCCGTGTTTAGGGAAGTTGAGAGACCTGTGCTGATAGAGCACCAGACTTATACGCGAAGGACTTTGTCTATTGGGGTGTTTGAGACCAGTCGTCGCATGGATTTCATGTTTTGCACATTCGAACAGAACTGATCGGTGGGACAGAGCTATGGCTAAGCCTCCCATCGATTTGTCTACAAAACTATATTCATTATCGGAATAATATTCAAACACTTCTTCATTTTCTTCTGAATTATTGTTTTTATTCTTAATTTGTTTAAAACTTTTGCCCAAAACTTGTTTCAAATGTTTTTCTGATTTTCTAAGATTTGCTTTCGATTGAATCGGTTTAGAAAAGATTCGCTTAAGAGTCGGAAATTTGGTGAGAATTTCAATCGAATTCGAAGTAATTTTGTCGAACTGTTGGACAACATTTGCGAACTCATCAAAGCATTGGATGGAATACATGGGCAAAACGTGTAACTGTTCGTCATTTGGCCTAACCCTCCAATCGCGACACTTAGTCAAAGTGACCACAACTGTGCAGCCATTGTTGATATTATGCAAATCCTTATGAGAATGAGCACAAAAGTCCAGACAAGCTGTCACTCCACTAAATGGCCGACCCCTTCCCATTCCTATCCTACACTCCGAGCCCTCGCTTTCAAATGCTATCTGTTTTCAATTGAATTAAAAGAATTTAAAATCGATTGGTTTCGCAATCACTTCAATGCAAACCTGATTATAGTAAGCGTCCGGAGCTATGGCCTCATAGAGAGGGGCAACACCTGTAGCTAATTGTTGCAAATGATACTCGAGTTCGTATTCCTGTTAGTCATTTCAAAAAGTTTGCAAGTTAAAACAAATTTGAAAAATATAAATCTGTTTAATCTGTTATAATAGAAAATGAAGACCTCATTGCGTTTCTTAAGTCGAAATTTGCGAACATTTTTGTGTTGACTGTCTCTGAATTTACAGCCGTCTCTAAACATAGACCAACTGCACCCGAATGAATAACAAGCGCCTTTCATCTTCTGGTCCAAGCCTTGACAGCCACACGTTTTTCTATAAATATTCAAATCTTATTCTCTGATTCGAGAAATTGATTTCAAAACAAAATATTTAATTTACGCCTCATTTCGCGCACATCTTCTTTCGGTCGAAATACCAAATTCGTTGACTTTAGTCACTATAATGTCATACAAATTGTCGGCAAAATATCGATCGATTGCATCGTAAACAACAATTGCGACTATAATATAAGTAGCGTCACATTTATGGCCTTTCCGGTGTCTGACCAGCGCTAACACTACTTCCTGATCACTAGAGCGCCGGAGTATAGACTTGGCGACTGGACAGCCTTCTTTCGATTTGGCCTCTTTGCCCGTATAGACAACCGATTCAATCCGAATGGCTCTTCCATTCAATCCGATTCTGACAAATGCAAAGTTGGGTCACTAGAGAAGGGTTGATGATGTGGGTTGGGTTGGAAAGAGAGATAGCAAACAAACCTTTGTTCGAGAATATTGCGAATTCCTTGCATCGACTGAGAGAATCCTAACTGTTTATAGAACGGAATACTTCGAACTGCAATCACATCACATACAGTATTATATCATTTATAGATTTGTTTGAAAGCAATTCAATTGTTTTTTCTGTCTATAATCCATGCCTTGTATCCAACGAATGAAGAATTGCATTGAATTAAATGCAAATCTGATTTCACAAGTTCTTCATCACATGCTCTGCTTATAACGGTCTGTCTATAACTCAAAAAAATTTGAACAAATTTTTGATGACATGCCAAACATCAAGACTTCCGATTCAATCAAATCAATCAGTCATTCGAAAGCATCACTCGTTTGAAGTATTCATATTTGTATATCTCGTTTCAAAATCATATACCGTATATATACAGCAATCTTAGCAAACGTTTCTTAAAGTGCAGTCAATGTGGAAATAAATTGCATCAAGTTTGTTTTTATCATAAAAATTAGGTTTTTATTAATATTATAAAACCTGAGTTTGTTTTATACTATAATAATAATAATTAATATTATGGCACATCTGTGTAAATAAAAGAGAATTTGATTCAAATAATAATATATAGACAAAATTGGAATTCGTATACAATACTTAAAAACACTAAAAAATTAATGTATTTCTAAAACTTTGTTTTTGTTATTCAATATAATAATAGTTATCAATAGATTATATTAAGAGATTTGTTATTCATTGACAAAATAAGTATTTCTATATATTTATATTTTGCTACAAAAACAGGCAGTTCTGTAGTTATGAAAAACTTTTATTCTGTTTCATCAGTCTTTATAATAGGTCCCACTTTTAGTGTTCAAAAAAATGTAATTTACAATAAACTTATGATATTTTAATTTATAAAAAAGCATTTCATTGGCTTTGTTCTGTGGGTTAAAAATATATATATATTTTAATAAAATTTTCTTATTTGGAAAATCTATCATAGATTTAGAGTAAAGGTATAATTAATTGTAATTTTTGTCAAATTAGTGAGCGTTTCAACATTGCATTACATTTCAAATTTGTGTACAATTTTTTATCAAGAGAAAAAAAATTCATTTTTCTTTTAAAGCATTACAATCACTATTAATTAGTTGATTTAATTGTAAAAATTTCGTTTCATTTTTATATCTACTTTTAAAAAATAATATTAAAAATTAATTTAAAACAATTAATAAGACTATAAGTAGAAGAGAACCGTTGAGAAAATGATTTGGTATTTGAATAACTCCTAATCTTTTTAGTCATTATATTCTTTGATTTGCATAGAATTTCTATTTAATTAAGAAATTTAACAAAAAAAACTCATTTTAAAGACAAAATAAAAATAAGAAAAACACAATTTAGTCAACCAATAAAAGTCACACAAAAAATATATAAACAAATTAACAGTAAAATCAATTAATAATAAAAACTGAAAAACAATTTCTGAGATATCGTGTGAACTCAAAGATGATTCCGACTAATAATGATTAGGAGATTATATGTGCGGATAAAACAAAAAATTTGAGAATAAAATAAAATCAAAAACAAAAACTAATCAAAACTTGTTGAGAGCATCTGATGTGCAAAATGAGGTAGAGATCTCCTGAGGTTCAGTGCTGTACTTAAATCATATATCGGGAGTAAAACTGAGGCGTCTTTTTGGGTCAGCTATAAAATGCTTCTATTAATACACGTAATTGAAAATAAATTAAAGAATTTGTTGTTCTTAAAAAATTTGTTTCATTTTCTGGTTATATAACAGCAAAACAACATAACCTTTACTTAAATTGACGGCAAAATTCAAAGATAGCTACCAATGCATACACTAGACTCGAAAACAATTTACACAAATTTTTTCACTTAATTTATTTGTTTTGTTGTTTTGTTTTGTTTTTTTATTTCTAATTTCATTAATTTCAGCCCTCAATGAACGAAACTTCATTGTAGGATAACATTCATATAATCTTATTGTTTAACGAAATGACTTTCAATATAATAATTACAAGAATTGTTCATATATTGGATGGAAAGCTTATATTAATATCAAAACTTTTTATTTATTATTGATTTTTATATAAAATTAGTTAAATATAATTAAATTTATGTAAAAGATGTCTGAGATATCGCTAAAATATTATAGAAATACTTTAAAATAAACTCTAAAAAAGTTATGGCTTTAAAAATAATATAAAATTAGAGAATATTCTTAATAGTAGAAGTAATGCTTTTATACTTCCATTTGAATACTTTGTTAATATTTACATTAATAGAGCGAAGGCTTAAACTACTGATCGTTATAATGATTTTAGTCCTACAACTGCTAACTCTATCGAAGGCTGAAATTAATTACTTAATCAGATCTTTTCAATTAATACTAATACGAAATGCAATTAATTATTTAAAAAATAATACATAAATATCAATATGTGTACAGAAAGAGAGATAGAGAGCGGCCCTAATCGGAAGTGGCGTAAGATTTGCTTTAATTAATACTTATAAAAGGTTTGGGTTTTCGTGTTTATGAGATTTGACACATAATGTAATTTATAAGTTATGTTAACTTAAAAATAGAATTAAAACTCTTGAAAATATGGCTAAAAGTGAGCAAAATTGACAATCGATTGAAGCAATTGTTTGGCACAACTGTTCTCTTATTAAACATTTCAATAAACAAATTCATATCTTTTAATGTATTGATAATTAATGCAAAATGTGTTGCAATAATAGACTGAATGGCATTCGTTCTGATCAGAAGTGGATCAGTAGTGGCACAGAGTTTCAGATTTCGTAAGTAATTGATTCAGAAGTAGCAGAAGTAGCAGAAGAGTAGAAGAGTGGTGCGAATGAGTCAGAGTTAGAGTCAGAGTCAAAGAGATGCGGGCAAAGTGGTGAGTGTCGAAGGACTGGCTGAACGGTTATACTCACGCTCTTCGGGTGCATAGCATTCGCAGTCATTGCTGTCTTTGGTGTTGGTCTTGAGTCGGTCTAAGTTCCGGTCCCACCAGTTCTGGTCCCGAAAGTTGGGCAATAAGAATGTGGAGACGGGTGGCAGCACTGTTGTTGTGGTTGTGGCCGGGGATGAGTTGCTCATTGATGTCATCATATGTTGAGATTCGATGGACTGCGAAGACAACAGTAATGGCGATGAAGAGGAGGTCGGGTCACACGTGGGCTCATTCTTCATGAATGAAGTCATAGCCGTAATGTCCATCAGATTAAGGGCACTGTTAGAGTCTAACTGATCGATAATACGACCACAATCTATGCTCGAGATTATCTCACCGACCGAAGTCTCCGCAGATGACAATGACTTTTTCGCGCTCTCCGGTCCGCTACGGGTGCCGATGCCGGTGCCCGCGGACACACTCATTATCACAGTTGGGCTGCTCGGGCCGAGTAAGCCTATGGAAGGCATATAGAGTGATGAGGGATAGAAAGCAGATGACTGTGAATGTGGGCTCAGGTTATATGAACTGATAATACCTGTTGTCAAAGGAGGCAAACATTGATCGTTAGTATTATTATATATTATATAATAGTAAACATTAATCAATAATTGAGAGTTAGTCTCGAATTAGTGTCGAATTAGTATCGAATTAATGCGAAACAAGTGATTGATTACCTGTAGATGTATTCATAGATGTTGTCAAATCTGAGAGGTTGTGGTTGTTGTGGTTGTTGTTGTGGTTGCGGTGCATAGTTGTGGTCGTATGCCCTAAAAAAGGCTCGTTTTCTAAAGTTTGGTCGTTTGCTAATTGGGTTTGTGATGGGTTCACACCATTGGCCGATATTGTGGCTATGGATTCACTTTCGATGTTTTTGTTGACACTATTTGCCGAACTAATGCTGACGGCTCTGGCGGGTGAGGACCGAGAACTGGGTCTTTGAGTCTGAGGTCTCGACTGAGTGGCAGGCGATGAGGCATTGGATTCATGTGACGAAAACTCTTGGTTTGGTTGTGACGTAAATGATTGGCTTTGGTTTGTCGAGTATGTCGTCGTTGGTATGAATTGGGGATTCGTGTTATTCGAAGAATTATTTGAAATATTTATATTATTATTATTGTTATTATTATTATTATTATTAGAATTACTATTACTATTACTATTCGTATTATTATTATTATTATTGCTATTGTTTTGCATATCATTGGTATTATTAAACTGAGAATTATTTGCAAACGAGTGATAAATCGATCCGTTTTGCAATTCCATCGAATTATATGGAGTTCTTCTGATCGGTTGAACGCCTATCTTCTCACTCATTCCGTTTGTGTTCTTATGGTAAGCATTATTGTCTGGTTCGGGTTGGGACCAATTTAAATGCAGAAACGATTGTCCGGTTTCTGGGTTTGGCGGCACAGATGTGTTCGCGTAATGAGGACTCAATGATGTGTTGTTTGCGTTTGACTGTTGTTGGACTACAATAAACGTCTGACCTATTGATCCGAACAAACATAACAACCATTAATAGGTTTTACTTTTTAGTTTAGTCTAACAATTGTTGACTAATTATCGACATTACCTGCAAACGATGTCGGCTGTTGTGTCGGTGCCGGCGCCGTCGGTGGCCCAGAACCAAATGAATTATGGTTTTGTCTGCTAATTATCTCTTTCTGGTTTTGTCTGCTTTGTATCAGTGACTTAAGTCTATTGTTTGTATTCTGGTGTCTATTGTGAGTATTTTCAGAGTTGTCTTCGAGCGCCGGCGTGTGATGAGTTCGGTTGACATCAGACACCAATCCGTGGCCATTGTATGGGCCGGGGATTTGTTGTGAATTCATGTGAAAGTTGGAGAATGGCTGAGCGTTTGAGTCATAGACTTGATTAATGTTTGCCGAATGCTTGGAAGTCGAGAAATCCGAATACGAGCCCTAATTCAAACATTAATTAAATTAAATTAGATTTGAGTCGAGAGTGGTTTGAGTGATAGAAATGAGTATCGACTGAAAGCTAACATAACTATTAATATAAACTATAGCTTATTATCGGATATTTCACATGAGAACCGAATTTGTGTATTCGAACTAAGAAAGAGATTAAGACAAGTATTTTCGCTTTTTTTTATTTAAGATTATTGATAGTCTCGTCAAGTAATGCAAATGCAGTTAATGCCCAAACTTTTCAATTTCATTCATTTTTGGTTAATTCAGAAATTCATTGCTTATTGATTCCCAGGTGACCGACAGCACCGAAGTCTAAGCCATAGAATCGGTTGTATTGAATGGCACTCATACTTAGCTGACAAAAGAAATTGAGAACAAAAGGAAAGCCATTTCTGTGCATAAGAAATGTTTGAATTTATAAGCATATCCAGTGCTACGAAAGCTGGGCTACTGTTCACAACTGTTCCACTGTTTCCCAGGACCTAAACTTTGGCAACAGAACCAAACAGAGCCAACGATCCCATACATGCCATATATATCGAAAAAAGCTCTTTTTATTCATTTTCTGCATTGTTTAGCGTATTTACGTCTCCTCTCATTCTAATGCTCACACATAACATATCGGTGTATGAGTGCACCGTCTGTTCGACGTTTGCTTTCTTCGTCATATTTCTATTGTCCGATAGGTCATCACATTTCCTATGGGTGCACCTAACCCACCTAACCTACCTACCTAACCATTTACTCGACATATGCTACCAAACTTCAACATATATTTCGAACTTTACTCAACTTATTCTTATTCTTATGGCAACACCTGTACTGTTCTGTACTATTCTATACTGTTCGGCAAAGTCTGTACTTGTTTTATGCAAAAATATATATAATATAAATGCAAACTATCGACTCAACCATTTGTTCGATCTATGATTCTTTGGCTCAAACCCTCGTAATCTCAACCGAATTCTCTTCTCTAAAAAATGAGAGGCATTTGAATTTGTTTTTTCTAAAGAATGTAATTTATAATGTATTTCAATAATTTTCAATTTCGGCATTTTTTACTGTTTTGTTCTTTTTTGTTGAAAAACTTTCCTTAAAGTTAATGAAATGTAAAACTATGATAAAAATTGGGTCAAACAATAAATTTCTGTTTCGACGGCATTAGTTAGAAATGCAAATAATGTGCGCAAGTCTTAGGCTAATGTCGGGAAGAATTTTTTCCGAGTATTCGTCAATAATTCAATTGAAGGGATGGATGCGATGTAATCATCGAAAGCATTGATGAAAGCAGTAGTGAATGGCATTACAGAAAAAATAGAGAAAAACGATTGTTCGGATCGATCGCTGAGCAAATTAAAGCGAATTTATTTGAGTTTATATAAAAAGTTAAGTTAAGCTAAAGTTAGCGAAAAGATCGCAATTCCAATCTGGTCTGAACTGATCTCTTAAGAGATGTAATGGTCTGTTCTGGTGATAGTCTGAGAGCGTGGGTCACGACATACAACTGCAATGAGTGCACAAATCAAAGACTGAAAACAAGCAAAACTATTACAAAGTTTTTGAATTTAAAATTCTCGAATCGTTCAATAATGACCAGATATTAGAACAATTATCCGAAGACCTCCTCCTCTCACGACTACACTATGTCTGCACTAAAAATATAGTTTTTAGGGACGTTCTCATTCTGGCTGCGGAGGGACTCAGTACACTGTACGGAGTGACTGTACACAAACACTACTCACTAGTCGCTAGTATTCGTATTCGTATTCGTATTGGCATTGGTATTGAATTACGTACTGGGATTAGCACTAATGGCAAACCGCGTGCTTTTCCCTTTAAAATACATTTCAAAAAAATTCTTATTTACTTAAAAGTCCACAAAGTTATGACATTTGGTTGTATGGAATGAATAGAAGATAACAATTTTTGTCAGTTCAGAGTTCGGTATAGTTTAAAGAATTAGGAATTAGGACCGACTGTGTTATGTGTGCTCTGAATCAAACGGTGCAAAAGTGTACAATAAGTCGCTATAATAAACCATTATTGCCATTATTGGCGAATATGTAAAAAAGTCACATTAGAAAAGTAAAAACTATCCAAACAGGTTGATTAAATGCAGCTGTTCCTCCTGTTCCTAACTGTTCCTCAACGAATCCAAGAGCTTTTGCATACAAGACATTAGAGTAGTGTAAAGCTCACACATCTGCCATCCGTTTGAGTATAGACTAGCTATGATTGAACCAAACTTTAGAGCAAAACCAAAACCAAAAACTAAGTTAAAAACGTTGTCGACTCTCAATCCCCTTTCCGTTGTATCGTTCGATGTTTGTTACGCTTCATTCATAAACTTAAATCGATTTTTACAAAACATTTGCATTTTTTCTTAACAAAATATATACATTTTTATTGTGTTTAAGTATCGATACGATCAAACATTTCATATTCATCCACACGTTCTATCAATTTATACTACTTTGTAAATGACTCATATTTTTCGATATTTTAAATCAATATTTTTCTAATACTAAACTCGAAAATGAATTTTTATCTCAAAAAACATCACAAGTTGTGATTTATAAGAGCCAAACGTAGACTCAATTAATCCAATATTAGACATAAAGTAGACATAAGTAGCCCATAAATCCAAATCCATTAACTAATTGAAAAGAAATGTCGATTTCGACTTTGAATCGAAATTACAGGTATTTCTCCGACAATAGAAAGTTTGATCGAAAGCGTGGGAATTGGCTTCGAAAGAGTAAACCGTTAGTTAAACGACTAGTTTAGAGGAATACTTCCGCAAAAAGTTGGCATAATTTTTACGTCACTCTAAACGGTGAAGAAGTAAACCGTAGTTACGCTAACACTAACATTCCCTCCCTCTCAACCCCACTATGAGGGAGAGAAGGGAGAGAAGTGAAAGCGGGGGAGAGCTGGAGAGGGAGAGGAGAGGCAGAGAGAGGTGCCGTGACTGTGAGGGCAAAGAATGTGAGGACTGTTATGTGTATAACAGGTGACTGATAAGAAGTGGACACCAGAAGTAATTTGGGGAACAGTAGCACTTGTATAACACATACACCCACTGACAGGATATGATATACAAGAGACACTCACCCGGGGAGTCGGTCGCACACCAGCGGTGTGTGTATCGGTTGGGCCGAGATTTGTAAATGGAGCAGAAATGGCGGTTCCGTTCAAATTACGAGTTGAGCCGTCGAGGACTGCAATGTCTTTAGTCAAACCGATGCCACTCTGAGCGGCTGCAGCTGCCAATTGGGCCGCCTATCGAACAAAACCAAATTTAATACAACATTAATAGTGATTGAGCTCTAAATCATTGCTTTTTGCAAATCATCTCTGATTTTAAAGCTTTTCTTTCCGACAGAAACGAAATTATATGAAAAGAAAATTGCATTAAATTAATGACAAAATTGGAAACAAATATAAGATTTTTGAAAAGAAAAGCAATTTTGGAATCAAAAACTGGGAAATTATCATTAGTTTGAATGCTTGACTGATCATGAAATACATATTCTGATCAATAAAGTCGAGAATAATGCAGCGCATAATGAATTGACACATCGTTTATCAGCAAATTTCATATTGCAATGCTGTCTAACTATTATATTATTTTATATTATATTATATTCTCTGTTCTATATTCTATATTCTATGCATGATAGCTGAGCGAACACTACCAACACCGCCGACACAACAACTCTACGACTCGACAACTGACTCATTCAATCGCTATTTTCATTCTCATTCAGATTCAGTCATTCAGTGCCGTTCGCGTCCATAGATATAGAGAAAAAAGACAATTATTTATAAAAACGATGAAATATAAGCAAAGCTAAGCAAAAGCAAAATAACTTGTACTTCGATTTAGATTTGTGTCTAACACTGTTTTGAAGCCTGCAATGAGATATGTCATGTAAAGGGGGTTTCAAATGCACACCAATCCAACCCAATAGTCCAATCGTGTATTGCATTGCATTGCATTTGTATTGTATTGTTAAATACAGATATACGAATATATATATCTGTATATATACGAATATATATACATAGATCGACATGTTCCTATCTGAGTATATAGAGTAGTGTAGGTTTAGGTCAGTCACACATCATTAACGAACCAAAAGCAAAAGCAATAGCAAATGCGAGCATCTGTTTGGAGCAAAAGCAGATGCATTCGCATACAAAACATCGCTTTTACTAACATTTATATTAAGTTCACTGCTTACGAGTTAGCAGTATTTCACTACAAATGTGTTACTATTTATTATACAATATCTAATCATCGATTCAACCATTCCTTTCCTAAGTCTTTATAAACTAAAGCCAATCATTCAATTGATTCTTACAAATAATCCAAAATATTCTTTAAAAATAAGACATTTGTTTGCATTCAGTCATAAATAAATCGATTCGCCATTAGTTCTGATGAGTTTGAAATCAATGTACATAAAGAAGCGATTGTTTCAGAAAGTGCTTATCGTTTGGATTTAATGAATCATTTTGTGAACAGAGAGAACGAGAGGAGAACCAAATCAAATCCGATTAAATAAATTAATCAATAAAAAAACTTTGAAAAAAGAACAAAAACAAAATTCTTTATTAGATTCTGAATGAATGAAAAGTTTTTTAGCAAAAAAAGTCTCTTTCGCTAAAAACCAATGTTTAAAAAATTTGTTCATTATATGAAAAAAGTTCGATTAAGTGAATTCATGCTGTGTTTACATGTACTTGTTCGGATGGAGAGAAAAGAGAGATAGACAGAATTTTGAGTTCAAAAAAGTAAATATATGGCACTAATAATATTAGACGAATAGTGGGAACCAATAATTTCGAGAAAAGCATAGCTCGCGTGACGTCATTGGCCGCTAATCCGTGACTCATAGCTCCGATATATAAAGTTGTGATATTTGTTAAGCGATAGCATCATTTGGGAATCAAAACGCATTTTCCTATTATATTCATTTCATACAAACACTATAAGCAAAAAAGTGAACAACAATTTCAATAAGAATAATGACTGAAAATAATAATAAATTATAATTACGAAAATCAAGTTCTGTTATCTTGTAATGACTAAAAAAAGTAATTTACATTCGGGCCATAACTATCTATATGTATAATATTTGTATTTTTTCTTCCATTTTTCGATTAAATTCTCTGTTTTTCTATAGAGAAGAAAATGTTTGTACGACTGATATTAAAAACATAAATCAAATCAAAGCGACGTTTTTCCCAAACGCTGGTTAAAAACGCAGACATCAAACGCTGTTTGGCTTCAGGTTCGAAGGCATCAACAGTTTTGACTCTCTTTACTGATACAAACTTAAAGTCAAACTAACAGTTATTTTTAGACATAAATTCATGTTTGGATCGCATCCACACTCACTCTCTCGTCGAAGTGGAAAGATTCGGATATTTCAATGTTTGCTCCTTTTATATTAAGTCTTATGTCTTATGATTCATAAGTTATGAATATATTTTCATTTTTAAAAATTAAAAATTACTTTAATATAATGATTAGAAAGTTTTCTAATAATTAGATTCAAAACACGGAAATCTATTTTCTTAATCTCAGCTAAAATTCAATTAATTTCAGTGAATTCGTCCAAACATTTACAGAAATTAAGTTCACTTAACGAGCATTTAATGACTTTAATCTGATTTGATTCCGAAAACTCATTATGAAAATTAATTTTTAATAAATTCATTAAATCTTTAGTTGAACTCAATTAGAAAAAAGTGAGGCTTTGGTCCAATTGTAAGAATGTTTATGATTTGCAACAAACATATCATCAAAAGGAAGGACGACATGACAGGCAGACAGACAGACAGATATAGACAAACTGACCTCTCTCACTTTCTCCTTCTTGGTCTTCAATTGGTCACATTTACGCATTTTGCAGATCTGATGACTGCGGACACTCTTACAGGGCCCGCATTCGCCACAATTATCCTTTTTGAGACATCCGGGACACTCTCCACACCGTTTTCTCTTCTTTTTGGTCACTTTCTCTCCTTCTGCGGGGGTTTGTTGTGAAATATTTTGAGGCACAGGTATCTGATTGGCCGCTTCCCACTGCTCGCCAACGGGTTGTGGCGCGTGATGTATAGACACGACCTGTTGAGCAGTCTGTGGATGCGGTGGTGTCGCCGACGGCTGTGGTATTCCTCCAATGGATTGCCTCGAAGTGGTTGACGACACTGAAGGCACTTGAAAGGAGTTCTCAATTGTTCCGATCCTGACGTCGGGAGTTGAGGAGTCGGGTTCAGTGATTCCGAGTTTCATTTGTTTGCCATCAGGTGTTGCAAATCCGGTCGAGAACTGGGTTTGCATATACGGTGCGGCACCCAATTGGTTTGGGTATATTACAGGCGGGGGCTGGCCGTACATACCGAGGTTGTATGGCGCAGATATCGGAGGAATTGGAGGAACTGGAGTAAGGGTTTGGTATTTTTCATTCGATTGATTAGACAACCTATCGATTGGATGACTATCACCGAAATGTTGAGCAGAAGGAGATCTTCCGGTGCGGCGGACCGTATCGGGAGTTGTGCGTTGATGAAGATGAGGGGCTTGTTGTGCCTGTTGTTTGTCTGATTGAGCACTGGAAGGCCGAGTCGGATGTGGGTGCATTTGTTGAGCATTTGTCTGGTCTTGAGCTAATGGTTGGCCGTCAGCGCCCGGCTGTTCCCAAGGCCTGTAACCGACGCCACTGTTAGAGCCACTGCCGTCTTGAGAAGAGGGCGAATGTGGGCCTAACGGGCCGTTATCTGAGTTCTTGTCGAGGAGTCGAGCGGTGAGGCCTTCGGGATTGCCTTCGGAGGCGCAGACGTCTTCCATATGAGTATCGGTACCGCCATCTGAATTGACGCTCTGTTTGGAACTGATGTTTACTTTCGAGACATAATTGTGTGAATTGTTTGCATAACTGTTGTATAAGTTTGAGCTGAAGTGGCTTTGGCTGTAGTCAGGCGTTGAGCCATATTTGTTGTTGAGGTACGGCTGCTGTATGTATGAGTGATGCATGAAATTAGGCGCTCCGTTGGCTCCCGGGCCCGGCGATGGTATTCCTGAATGATATCCTTGTCTTACATTATCGAATTCGTTCTGATTGGGTAGAGTTGCATAACTGGGTAATGGCTGGCCAGCACTGGGAGCTGTTGTCATCCAACTGTCGACAGTAGTAGAGCCACCAAAAGAGTGGTGGAGTGGAGGCGGGGGTCCACTCGAATAACTGGTTGGCAAAGGTTGCCGATTGCTATCATTCATACTCAACAGCTATTCAATGCCATCTATTAATTGAGATAATTATTTCGATTAATTACTCATTTAATTTGAAAACAATTTAAATTAAAATTGTTTAGAAAAGTCTAAATATTTGGTTTATATGAAACTGGAATTATGCCAATACTTAGAGTAGAAATCGAGACCTTGTCGTAGAAAATCAATCGTTAGTACGAAAGAATAGAAACAACATTTTGGAAAAGTTGGTAATTATGTTCAAACGTATAAATTATGATAAAAACATTGTGAAAGTGAGTAGAGATCGAGAGCCGAGCATAAGAGAAGTATGAGAGGTATGAGAGGAATCGCTAAGTTGTTGGTAGACTCTATTCCAAACAATATTACACACGAATTGTGAGAAGCATTAACTCAAAGACCATACATCATGAGGCCTATCCTAACCTAACCTAACCTTTCAAGGCCTGGGGCACTCACTAAAGTATGTTCTTCTCCACCCCTTTACTGCTGGTGCTGCTGCACCACTGGTCGAAGTGACCATAGGATACATAGATTGTGTTTGAAGTTTACAATGCGTTCAATCATGCATTGAAAATGTTTTAAACCAGTAATGAGTTGCTTAGCAATCATATAGCTATAGCTTTCAATATAAAGAAAGACTAAAAACGAACAAAAATCACCTAAAGAACCCAAAAGAACCCAAACGAACCCAAAAGACCACAACAACCACTACAACTACAACCACTATCGTCGCGCTATTCATACTTCAATTTATTCATTATTCGTATTCTCGAGTTAGTCGTCACTTGCATTTAAACTCACAATAAATTAATTGATGTTAAAAAAGTTTAACCGAAAAGATCTGATAATTCCTTTTGGGATAAATCGCTGATTTATAACTGATTACACAAATGGACAACAATTTAAACAAATATTAGCTATAAATTAGATGTAATGTGTGATGAAAGAGATGCCAAACATTGAAACATCTTAACCCAGAGCACATGTCTCAGAGATGGCACAGAAAGGAAGGCATGGCTCGCATCACAAGAGATAAGAGTTTTGTTTCTTAAAGCCAATGAAGAAGACGAGTCTATGAGCAACAGTGCCAACAGAGAAGAGGCATACGAGCCATAAGAGCCATACCATTATGTTAGAGAAGATACTACTCATGCAGTACACGCACTGGTGGTATAACAGATCACGATTAGTCCCTTTGGGCATAAAAGCTGTGTTGCTCTCAGAGAATGCTTTCGAGAGAATACAGGTATTAATGCATTGAATGCATTGTGTGTTTGGATGTTTGGAGGACTGACAGGACTAGCACTGACTGCTGCGATCATTCTCGCAAACTGACTCTACTTTACTCTTAGAGTAGTGTAGAGTAGTGTAGAGTAGTGTGACTGAGGACCAGATCAGGACAACTGGGTTAGTGGGTTAGGACAATATTCTGTAATCTATACTAAATTAATATCGAGACCTGTTATGGTAAGACATTTGTTCGAAATGTATTAAACATTTGTCGAAATTATTATTTATTTATAGCAATCAATTCGAATAGTTTTACACATCTCTCAGCTTTACATTCAATTATTTCTATATTAGCTAAAGACTAACAGATGTTTTGAAAATTTAAATATTTCTTAGATTATTATTCTCAAAGCAAACTGAAGTAAATGTTTTGAATTACAAATCTTTTTATGTGAGAATATTCGTGAACACAAAAACTTCAAATAACTAAGCGTTCAATAAAAGTGCACTAAAAACGAAAACTAATTTAATATTAATGGAAGTGAAACAAAAAACTAGTTTTCTTTTCGAACACCACTTATAATAAAAGTAACACAAAAATAGATTCAATTAATTAGAGACTCGAAACTTAAATATTTAGAAACCAGCGATTGGATGATCGACTATATTTGATGAATAATGAATTTCTTAGCCAATCAATTCAAAGATCAAGAATCAAGACTACATTTACAGTACTTGTTATACAATTAATATATTATACTCTAATCAGTGATCAGTGCTCAGACTCGAAACCAAATTTTTGAACCGATTTGCAACTATTTTATATAACTAATTGAATTGTAATGAATAAATGTTTGTCAAATCATTTTGCGGTTTTATAATATTAGTTTCAATTCAAATTTAATATTACACTAGTCACTAGTGTCTATTAATTTATAGATTTCTATTATTGATTAGATCAACGTGTTGTTTCTTCTAATGGTATTTTATGATGAGTTGATCAAAACTAAGTGCATGTAATTTAAATATTTAATCTTTAAAAACGTACTAAAACACTCCATTTAGTGATAGACTCGATTTGAAACAATAACAAATAGTTTTATTTAAAATTGTATTAAACTTAACAAACGTGAAAACAAGTCTTAGAGCCCACTTTCAACTGGCAATTATTAATAGCATTTGCAGATAAACTATTTATATATGTTTACAATCAACTTAAATGAGTTAACCCACAGTTGAGTTTGAGAGCTGTGCTCAGAATAATCCTTTGGTATGAAGTTCAACGATAATTAGGAATTTAGTTAAGAAAACCTGACAAACGAGTCGATGAATACAGTATTATTGAATAATTACTAATTATCACTCTTTAGGCTCTCTATCGGAATTTTTTAAATATAGAAATTATGTTTAGTTCAGAAAATCTTTATTTGAATTAATTGTCATTAAAGACTGATCTTTGTTGTCGACTGACTCGCAGCCAATCGCTGATTAGCAATAAATTGTGTTTAATGTTTATTTATAACCAATTTGTTTATACTATAGTCGAGACTTGCAACTAGAGTTCAATACCAACACTAAAATTAATTAAATTAATGCTTTAAAACATTTATTTTCTTTAAATAAAAAGAGGACTAAACTCTACTATTTCATGGCCATAGGTAGGCAGGTTAGCAAGTTATTTTTTAAATCTAAAAAACCTGCTATGTAGAATTACTGACCAAATTTGAAATTTACAATAAATATTTGAAAAAAAATAAAAACATGGTCAAAATATCAAGATATACAGAACTTTCTATTGCTTTCATATCTCTGCAAATCTATTAATTATAAACTTAATCTCGACGTCACCCCTGAGCCCACCACTGGTTAACTATGTATTTAATGAAATCAAGTTAAAGAACGATAAGAATTTAATATCTCGTTCATACAAATGGATTACTAATTGAAGGCTTAATCAGAAAATTAAGAGACATCTAATTGAACTAAACGCGTGTATTAAGAGTTCAAATGTTTAGATATAATTTGCAATTAATTAATTGTGCCAAACAAGTGCGCTATGATATCAAAAGTCGTATATAATTAGCTCTTAAAATGTGTTTCAGGTTTTGTCGATTAATGCCTTCAGATTCTGATCAAAACAGACAAACGAACCTCACTATAAACAAACATTTTCACCACATTTTCTTTATTGACAACAAGAACATTTTTAGTTAATCACATTATGTTGGATGAAATTTTAGACAAGATTCAATAAAAATTAAATTATTATTTGTTTTGATAAAACATATTTTAAATTTGAATAAAGTCGTTAAAACATAATAATAATAATTGAAATGATTTGTAATTCAATAAATGTTTTGTTATTTTCCAATACAAGAATATTTTAGTTGATTTAAAATTAGCAAAACTTTTTGAATATAAATATTTTTCAAATGAAAAACTATTAAACAAAACGAAAGCAAACTATTGGTCAACACTAATGGCAATTGGAAGCAAAGCAATGATTATTTGTATAAATCAAATCAAGATTAATGAGCGGAAATGAAATTCTTTTATTATATATTAAAACGAACATTTGAGCCATCATTACTAGAGACTCAAATCGTACATAATATTTAACATCCGATTCAATCTCAAAAATGGCACAACTTTTGACACTAAAATTTTAAAAACAAAAATTCAATGTTTTACTGAAATTAAATTTTTTATTATCTTTTGCCTAACCAATAGGCAGTAGAGCTAAAGATAAAGATTTTAATGGTTTTTCTCTTTTTTATTAACATTTTATTAATTATTTCGAAGTTTTTTCAAAACTTATTTGATTTGAGTCTCTAATCCACAAAATGAAAGCATTGCCCAAATAATTGGCGGAAAAGAAATTTTATTTATTGAAAAATGCAATAAATTTATTCTATTATAAAATTCAATCATGTTAACAAACAATAAATAAAATAATAAAATATAAACTTAGCATTAAATTTGAGAAAATTTAAATTTTATGCAGCTATAATTTTATTAATTCACAGTATAATAAAATCTATTTTAAAATTTCAGAATAATTTCAAAAGTGCTTTAGTTTTAAAACTAATTAAAATTCGTAATTAAAAATTATAGCATAACCAAAAAATATTTTATATAATCATTATCTATACATATCTATAAAGAAACTTATAATTACTTTTGATATTAACTTTGAATTTCTAGAATTACTATCTTTAAGAAGAAAAAAAATAAAATTTCAAATCTAATTATATACAGAAAATATAATTCTAGTTCCAGACGTTGTATCAGAGGTTATATTCATTATTGAGATAATAGTTTGAAAATTTTTCAAAAAGAAATGATTGATTTCGCCAATGTTAATCTAAATTTATATGAATAATATCTTCGAGTTTTCAAAAGTTTATTTTTCGTGTGCGTGAAATGTATTCCGAATTATATAATAATGCGATCATAAATAGTTTTGCATAAATATTTTGTTTATATCTTGTATTATATAACTAACGAAATAATTTCATAACTAAAATATTGAGAGCTGTTGAGACTCTATAGTAAATAAAGACTTTTACCTAAATAACGAGTATAACAGAAAATGTAATTCTATATACTGTGTAAGTCATTAACATTGCATTCCTAAGTTTGAAAGTATTTTATAATTAATTAATTTGTTTTTTTCTAAATTAGTTTTAAATCTATAAAAAGCGATATAAAGAGAAAGTTTTGGAACTCATAATTACATATTTAGTGATGTTCTCTATATTATATGTGAAAGTAATAGCTTTTTTCATGTCTTAAGTCTTAATAACATTGAAGAATAAATACGAAAACTCGTCAACCATTGGTCGTTGTGAGAGGTCTGGTTGAGTTCAGGGCCGAAGGGCCGAGTGGAGCGACATTCGTGATGTTCTCTTTCGAACCAATGTTTTATTAGACAAAAACTTTGTGTTTCTAATCATTTTCTAATAATACGGTTTTTTTCAATGTACTGCTGGAACAGCTAAGAAATTATGATTAAAAAGCTCGACATCTCTACAAATAGTCTACAATATAGTCTGTATTGAGTAAACAGAAAAAAAAGTTTCTTATCTTCTCTTTTGTCAAAGAATAATAAAATAAAAAGCATTGAATTGTGTGGACGTCCAGCAAATCAATGCCAAATCAATGCCAAACACAATATGAAAGACAAACGAACGAAACGAAAATCGCTTTCTTCTCCACAATACAGATCAAAGAATCGAATCGAGAATTTTTGCGACATTTTTTCCAAAAGTAACTTATTTTGTTTGGCCATATGTGCACTCTCTGTGCCTCTCTATGCCTCCTTGTGCTCTCATAACACTCCTGTGCCCAGCTAATGCGAAATTTGAGAGTAGTTGAGAAATGCATGCATTTGTGTGTTGCGATCGGTCTGTCCTATCCTCAGCGCACATCCCAACCCAAGGGGTGCTCAGCATCTCTGTGCCAATACGGACTCATTGAGAAAGTCGGCGAAAAAAGGGTCGATAAACTAGATTCAGAAGTAAGTGCTCTATCGCTGTACTCAATGTCAACAACGAATTTATCGACAAAGACTGAAATTAGTAGTAGTCGTCGATCGCATTATGGCTATGGCTATGGCTATACTGTAGAGTAGAGCACATGTATGTACTGTACAGATAGACTGACTGAAGCAGTTCTGCATTCAATCGACACATCGAATCAAATTCATGAGCACTGACTCAATTTTAGAGCCTGAGACCAGCAATTGCTTGCTTTCGCATCACTGCCATGCCAGCGCACCAGCATACTGGTGCTGCTCCCGCATAAGACATAGCAGTGCTTTCTTCAGTCTATCGACAAGACTCTGTACACAACGAGACGATAGACTGAAGACTCAAAACTGAACAGAAGGCAGATCTGACGAAAAATAAACTATTGAGAAAAAATATCCGATCCTATGCTAGACTTTTATTAAGACTCTACAACAAAACACAAACCAAATGTTGTTTTGAAACATAATCATCAAAATGTTAAAACCAAAAGATAATACAATTGTTGTCTACAGAACTGCTTCAAAGCTTTAATCAATTTTCCAAACTTTTATTGCTATTATCGTAAAAACAACACAAACAACAACATTAATAAATAATAAGCAATAAAACTAATTTAGTAGAGAATGGAAAAACAAAAACATCAGTCAATCGTATTTACGATAATAAAACTTACTTGTCTTTCGTTCGGACT